>APFE031194367.1:35868-94313 GCA_000404065.3 Pinus taeda | reverse complement strand
TGATGACCTTCTTATAATAACTTAATTTTCTTTTAGCCGCTAAATCTTTCTCACACAACATTTTTTCTTTGAACTTAGAAGTAACAATATTTTTAATGTTATTAATGTTTTGCGATGCATCATTCTCGTTGATCTCCAAATAGTTTAACCAGGACCTCGTTTCTTTATACCACCCCCGCTTGAGCCTTAGGTGGTTTTGGCTAGAATTTAAAGCTAGCTTAGGAAGTCTATGATCTCCTATGCTATTTAGTTTTTGCTTGTACAACAAAAGCCTAATCATAACTAGGCTCTCGATAGGGGCAAAACCTACTTCTATAAGGAGAATAGGATAGGGTGTATTTCTTTTAATTTTCAAGTTATACTTTATAAAACGCTTATGGATTTGCTCAATATTTCTCTAGGATTCTCTAGAGATGCTACAACCCCAAACCTCACATCCATATAGGATAATGGGAGTGACTAAAGTTTCAAAGAGGAACTTCTTTTTATCCCACATTACGAGGTTTGTCATTTTACAATTATTTCCAAGACCAAAATAAGCTTTCCACCCCCAATTAATCCTTTTCTCGATGCTATGGTTCCAATTGAGCTTCTGATGAATATCAATTCCTAGGTACTTGTAACAATAGACTTCCTCCAAGTTATTATTGTCATACTTAAAATTAGCGTAAGTTTCCTTCTTGGATTTGATAATCTTAACTTTTGTTTTTTCAGTGTTAACAATCATACCCATGGTGGAGCAGAAATCCTTAAGAAGCCTAAGTTGCTTATCAAGGTTAGATGGGCACCTTGTGAGAAGAACAATATCGTCAACATAGAGAAGAAGGACGATAACTATCCCAGCTAAGATCGTGCCAGCACATCCTACTTCCTCTAAATAACCTTCGAGCCTATCGATGTAAATGCCAAATAGGGTAGGGAGAGGGGCAACCTTGTTTAACTCCGATATTACACTTAATATCTTTCGACCACCCCTCATTGCTCTTTAGCTTGGAAATTATATTATCATATAACCTTATAGCAGCAACTCTCAACTCAAAAGGAACCTTTAGCTCTTCTAATCTATTCCAAAGGTTGTTTCTAGGAATCGTATCGAAAGCCTTTCTAAAGTCCACAAAGCAACAAAAGAGGTTGGATTTATCATTACGACATTCCTCCACAATGGTCCTAAGCGTAACGAGGTGGTTTGTTGTTGAGTGATGCCTTTTGAAACCCGCTTGACCTTTAGCCTACTTACCTACACTTTCAAGCCATATGCTCAACTTCTTTTCCAAAATACTACCATATAACTTGGCTAAGACAGGGCTGATCATAATTGTTCGATAATTAGAGGGGTTATTTGTATCCCCACTTTTGAAAATAGGGATAATGAGGCTCTCAGTCCATGTTTTAGGGAACCCTTGCTTGACTTCTTGATTGAAAATCTTGTGGATGCAGGGGATGAGGACAGGACCTCCAATATTTAATATTTTCACCTCGTAACCTTCAATGTCCTTAGCTTTCCCGTTAGCTAGGCGATTAACCCAAAACTCAATGTCTTCTAAAGAGAAAACTTCTTTCGTTGTGAGCAGGGTTTCAAAGTTATCCATGACATTTGGAGATTCATAAATATTTTTAAGATAGGAATTCCAATCATGTAGAGCAATTTTATTATTATCTTTAGTTTTCCTGGTCAAAATCTGCCTCCAAAATTTCTTAGGAGTTACCTTAGAGAGGTGAAAGAGATTCTCTTGTCTTTGACAAATGTACTGCCTCTTTTTCCTTTTAGTTAGGGCTTTGTATATTTTTATCTTGCCCATTTTAAGAGATTCATCAACAGCTTCCTTAATTGCTCTCCTCACACTTTTACAATCTTTGTCATACCATGGGTTGGTTTTGCTATTTCTTTTACTATTTGAAACTTCAATTAAGAACTTGTTAATAGAATATGAGAGGGTTGTAGTAAAATTATGATAGAGGTCTTCAATGTTGTCTATACTAGATAAAGGAAGAAAATTAGTTTTTAATTCATTTAGAAAGAGATCATTTTTATTTCTATCAAATTTTAAGTTCTTTTGGCTATACGGATTATTTTCTATGGGATCTGTATGCATGAAAAAATTGAGAGTTATAAGTAAAGGCCTATGATCAGAGTCAGGCTCGTGGTTGTTTAAAATGTCAAAATTTATTATTTCATTGTATAAAGGGAAATCAGAAATAACATAGTCTACCACGTTGCTACCAAGCCCATGGATGCAGGTCATCTGCTAGAATTGGGCCACTTCGTTAGACTATTGCAAATTATGAGATCCTGAGCACTACGAGCTTGACTAGCTCTGACCCAAACAAATTCTCCCTGAGGTCTTCAGAGCTCCTTTGTACCTACTAACCAGAGTAGGGTCTTCGTCTAACCAAAGAGGATTAGGGTTGGAATGATTGCTTAGAATAATAACTTGGTTGCTTGAAGTTTGAGCATTAAAGTCACCTATTAAAAGAATATTACCCTCATTCCTTAGGCTAGAAATATCATTCTCTAAACCATTGTAAGGACTATTTTTATCTAGATTCTTCTTCTTATAGAAGTTAGAATTGATGGTGGGAAAATAACATATTGCTATGTAGGTATTTTATTATTAATGTCACTGATCTCTATCCAACTATATTGGTTGTAAGGGTCGTTTTTATAAATCCTAATATGGGGGGAGATGTTCTTCTTAATGTAACAAGCTATTCCCTTGTTGCCTCTATGGGAGGATCGCTTGTTCCAGGTAGACCACAGCGTAAAGCCATCTATGTTAGGGACCTTAAATCCTTCATGCTCCCAAGTTTCAACAAGAAAAATAATATCAACATCATTTGAGATCCAACTTAAATTGGGACCTTTGTTCCATGGAAAACCCCGACAGTTCCAAGAGAGAATCCGGAGCATGTCGAATTGTTATTTGTTACTATATTTTTGGTTTCTATCTCAAATAAAGGCTTTTCTATTTCTGATTTTTGCCCATTTTCCTTCCTTTCTAGATTCTTTTACCTTTTGAACCTCATTTCTTAATTCTGCTTGATCTTTTGGAATGAGATCTTCATTTATAAATATTCCAATTCCTTTTAGACTTGAGGTTTTACTAAGCATGTCGTACTTATGATCAATAGAGCTCACCTTTATTCGAATCAGTCTCCCTTTATTCTCGGTTAATTTCCCCAACGTTGTTGCTTATGTGAGACACATTGTTTCAATTTGTAATCTATTATGTAATTTTGTCTGGGCTATGGCTAAAGTATCCTCATCTACCTCCTCTTTTAAACCGGAGATTATAAGGTTCAAGGCCCTTTTGTTATGCTCGTGGTCTAATTCTATTAATTTTTTCATTTCATCTTTAATTGGTTTGATATCTAATTTATCTACCACATTATTTAGGGTGAGGCGGCTATTAACTTTTTCTTCTAGTTCTTTAATCATGTCTTTCATTTTAAGACTCTCTAAAGTATCAGCATCTCCTTGCCGGGATGTTTGGTTAGTGTCTTGGTTTTGTTTTTCTATAACCTTCAACCTAGTCTCCATTGCCTCTATTTTATTCTCCAATAGTTCTATTTTATTTTCTATTTGTTTTTTTATCATATCTTCAAGAGATGTAAATTTATTTTCCAACATGGCTTCTGACTCTGTTTGTAGTTTTACTTTTCTTTCTTCTCTACGTTTCTCTAAATACTCTATATACTCATAAAGACCTTGTAGAGTAACTATGCTAGGTCTGCCTTTGGTAATCTTTGGTAGCTGTGGTGAAATATTCATACTTGAGAATATATGAGCAAATATGTATTAGAAAAAGATAAGAAATGTATGCACCTGATATCAGCAAACCTGATGGCAGATCACACGTGCCCACCGCAGCCCGCAGACCAAGTCTTCAAAACCGTGAAATGTATCAAACTTCCTACCTTTCAAATGTGCTTCCAATCCCTAGATCCCGTCGAGAACCACAACTGATCAATTCCATGTGGTATAATGATGAGACTCTACTGTAGTACCCGGACTTCACCTGTGTGATGTTTATATATCTGCTAAATGCAATCCTTTAACATTGTAGCTTCGCACTATTTATATATAAGATTCGAAGATGGCAGAAATCCGAAGACAATATATAGGTTTTGTTATTTGCTTAATTGCCATAAATAATTTTAATTAATTTTGAACTTTCTAAAATAATTTTTTTTACACGATTTTAAATGGTTATAAAACTTTATGTAATTATTTTTTTGGGTTAATCTTTGATAATTTTAATTTTATGTTACATTAAATTAATTTTTTTAAATAACATTTTAAATATTAACTAGATTAAAATATTTTAAATATTATATAATTTAACAATAATTTTGATAAAATTATAAATTATTTAATGTTAATTAATTACACACAATGTTTATTATTTAAGGGTTAGTTAATTAAGTATTATTAACGCTAATTTTAATAATGTTATTTATAATTTGGAATTCGTGGAATTTGATTTTTTTTGGAAATACCACCATTTTTGTTCTATTACTTGAACTTTGAAACAACTAGATATTACTTGGTGTGAAAAAATGAAGGAGCTAAAAATCATTGCCATCTTTGAAGACCATATATTTGTCAATGCAATGAGATACTATAGTTGCTAAATATAGATCATTCAATATTTTTGGATTAGTTAAATGTATAGTTATCTCAAAATCAAATAAAATTGTAAAGATTCAATAAAATAGACAATCATGGACCACCTAAGGCTCAATCGGGGGTGGCATAAAGACACAAGGGCCTGGTTAAACTATTGGGAGATCAACGAGAATGATGCATTGCAAAATATTAATAACATTAAAGATATTGTTACTTCTAAGTTCAAAGAAAAAATGTGGTGTGAGAAAGATTTAGCGGCTAAAAGAAAATTAAGTTATTATAAGAAGGTCATCAACCCCACCCTAGAAGATCAAAAGTATCTCTCTATTTTAACTAATTCAAAGGAGAAAATTAATATGGCAAAGATTAGAACGAATTCTCATGAGCTCCATAGTGAAACAGGTTGTTGGGCAGTTCTTAAAACACCATGGATGGAAAGGATTTGCCATATATGTGAGAATAGGAACATCGAAGATGAAAACCACTTCCTCTTAGAGTGCCCCGCGTACAACCACATTAGATCTCAATTTCATAATCTTTGTTACAATACTGACCTTCCTAACCTTTAACAATGTCAAAATTATAGTGAGCTTGGGAGGCTTCTCTCCAAGCTTTTTAAGTATAGGAATAAAATTTTAAATCAAAATAAATAATTTGTTTCTTTAGGTCCAATAGACCAATGTTTGGTCTCAACGGATGTTAACCATCATCATCATCATCAATATGTTTGTACACCTTTAAAAATAATTACTAATATAACTAATTACCCAACCATTAATATAATTAATTACCTAGCCATATTTAACATTTGAAAATTAATTACCCAACCCTACTAAACATTTGAAAAATATTATAAACACCTATTGTATATTGTATTTTATTATATTGTATTGTAAATACACGTGGCAAGTCACCAGCCAACATTAGTAATCCTATTAAAAAGGAAATCCAGGGTTATAGATGATTTAAGGTGATACCAGATAATACACCCCATCATAAGCCTTTAATCCACCGAGCACCGAGCACGTGAAAGAGTGTTCATTCAAGGTTTAAGTATGAGTTTGTGTATTGGAAAGCGCATGGATGGATACAAAGTATGAGATTCAAATACAGGTATAATACAAAAATTTGAGCGATTTTGAACTCTTAATCCTCGTAATCCTTAATATGGATTTCTTATTTTAAGAACTTCAAAATTTTTGAGTTAATTATTCGAAAGCCAACCAAAAGGATTACATAAATTCGACGCATCTTATCTTAAAAATACATTTTACCAATTATGTCTTCATTTGCAAACAACTCAATGTTTGAAGAATTTTCACCTCCTTTCAAATCCCAACGTGCTTTGTCTTCTTAATGTCGAATGTTGTTAAGGAAAACAATGAAAAATAGCCCAAATATTATTTTGTAAGGCATGGGTTGGATAATTATGACTCCCTGGAGGATATAAGCATTTTGGTTCGACCTGAAATGTCTTCTCACTTTTCGATGATGGGATGTATTGAAAGTGAACAAGGTAAGAACCAGTACGATATTGAAATTCATCCTAAGAAACAAATAATACCACGTAACAGCAAAAATAAGCATTTCAAACTTTAAAAATTTCATGTAAATTGCTTAGGAAAAATGTTTTAAATAACTACTTTAAATTTAAAATCCCAAAATGTAGGTACTCTAATACATATGAGTATTTTTATAGCTAATTTACCTGGTTAGCTCTTTGGTCCTTTGCAAGAGGGATAAATATAGTTTTTCAAATTACAATATACATACATAAATTCAATTAACTCACAGAAAAGTACTACAACTAATATGAAGTTTTATTACTAACAAAACACTTAAATATTTTGTTTGTGTAAAATTTGTCCGAGTGAACTCTAGAAATTCCCACAAGTAGTAATGAAGTTTATTATTCTTCAACATTGTAACAATCTTCCTTTTGAATTTGTATGCACCAAAGCAATTACATTGTCAAGTGCTGCAATATTTCTTGGCATTCTAATGTGGCGTCATCCAAGGCATATCCTTCCACTAAATGAGATATTTAGAGGGTGTCTTAGCTCTAAGTTCTTCTCCCAAATTGCCAAAATGTGTTTTGGAGTCAAGATCACATGATTATCATGTAAAGAGCTTTTGAAGTTTTAACTCTTTGTCCCATCAACGTTTAAGCATGAAAGTGGAATGTATTGTGTAATTGGACACTTGCTAGAAGCTCTGAGGTATAAGAACCATGTCTTATTTTTTTGGAAGTTGATAAGGTCCATAGTACTGTAGCAGTGTGCTTATTTCCTCTCCATTATGATTCATGTGTGATTTACTATTACTGTTACAATCTTGTTCATGCATCAAGTAATTCTGAAATTATAATCTTTGTTATTGTACAACAACATAGGTCTTGGACCTATCCCTTCATTAGTGTGATGTTTATTTGATTTATGTTATAGCATATTGGTTTTTTTACTTAATTGAATGGATGTTTCAACAATTTATTGAGTATTCATGGTTTCCAGAAGTCTTGTTTCTTTGAATTAGAGTGATTGTGTGATAGAGGGAGTTTTATTCTACAACATGTGTTTTTTTCTTTCTAAATGTGTGAGTGAGAATTGAAGTGTAACAAAAAGTGTATTCTGATTGTTAAGAGTAGCATTACAAGGATTGGTTTTGAGGTTTTATTAGTACTAGTTTCCATCTATTCTTGCATATACTTTGTGTGATAGCCTTGAAACAAAAAGCTTACCCAGATTGACAATTAATGTGAGAATCAGGTCAATTGTTCTGAATTAAAAGGGTAATTAATCTGCCCAATACTTTGTCTTTCGGAATAAGATCTCCATTTATAATATTCCTAATCCTTTTAGGCTTGGGTATTTACTAATTATATCTAATTTATGCTCATTGCAACTTAACCCAGATCGGTTTATGTTTATGCTCAAGTATCTTTCCCACCCTTTTTGCTTATGTGAGATAAGTTGTTTGAATTTCTAACCTAGTTTTCAATTGTTCTTTTACTATTTCTAATGTGTCCTTATTGTTTTGCTCTTTTATACCAACAATTATAAGGTTAAGGGCTCTTTTGTGGTGCTCAAGGTCTAGTTCCATTAGTTTGTTCATTTCCTCTTTTATGTGTTTGATATCTAATTTATTCTCTTTTCTACTTTTTTTTTCTCAGTAAAATTAAACTATTTCTATTGAGTAAAATATAGTACAATCAAGAGGACAAGAAACCAGCCGACCAGAAATGATGAAACTATCAACCTCGGTCCCGGAGAAGGAGTGAACCATTCATGGAGCTACATCAAATAACTTGAGAGCAAAAAACTGACTGTTACCCCACAGGGGCAGAATTCTCAACACGATGTTTTTTCCCTTTCTTTTTATTGACTTTTATCCAACCATCCTGGGGAGTATGAGCTAAAACAACTTGAAGACTGGAATTCTCCAACAAGGGGATCTCCTTATCTGATTCAGAAGAGGAGGTCTCTTGGACGCGTTTCTGGGAGATTGCTATGACAGTGGTGTGCGCAAGAGTATCAGTGGACGGATCCATCGTCTGAGGCGCCTGTTCCGGTTCTACATCGCTCTCCTCATCTTCCGCGCTTGAGGAATCAGAGCTCACTGCTGGAGGCGAGGAACAAGGGGTCCAACGCTTGGGTTTGGTCTTTGCAAAGTTTCCCTTTTTTGATTTTGCAGTCAGTGATGGGCAAGAATTTTGCAGGTGCCCTGTTAGGTGACAGTGGCGGCAACAGAAGGCAGTGTTTTCGTAATCCAGGTTCTGGGTCCAAACAAAGTCATTGATCTTGAGATTGATTTGATCTGGCAGTCCCTTGCTTAGATCTAGCTCCACACATATTCTAGCATATGTGTAGAGACCTTGGTGTTCCCACCAGGAATCTCCCATTAAAAAGCGGCCCAAGGTGTTGCCTATGCTCCTATAGACTGCTAAATTCCACAGGTGAGCTGGAAAGTTTGGAAGTTTGATCCAGATAGGCGCTTTGGTGATGACTGCCGATGCTGGGTCAAAATATAAGAACCATGGAGTTAAGAAGAGTCCTGTTGTACCCATAAACCAAGGACCTTCTTCTAAGGCATGTTCATAGTTCTTTGGATTGTCGAACAAAACTATAAAATATCCTTTTGAGTAGAAGCAAACCTTGCAATGGTGAGTCCAGTTGTCATTGATCCAATCATAGAGGTCCTTAGAGCATGGCCAAAGCCCATTGAATCTGCAAATGATGGCCCTTTCAGCAAATTTTTGAATGTGATCTGCAAGGCCAGTGTGGGAGATCTCAACAAAGGGAACCTCCTCTAACTTATCAACCACAAAAGGCTTGGGTTTGGGAGTCTCAGGGGAAATGGGAATCTCAGAGTGTACTACAGCTTTGTAGGAGAATGGAGGAGCAGAAGAGGATTGACTTGCAGTGCCACCTCTCAAACGAAGGGAAAACACTAAAGAGCTATTATTTTTTATGCTGTAAGAAGAGAGGGGAAGAGGATCATCGAGTTTTTTACCTTGAAATATAAGTCTTTGTAGGGCAGAGGGGATCCCGAATCGACATTCCAGATTTACCTTGAGATTCTGCACCAAATCTGAGGGGTGTACCCATTGCAGAATAGTCTTGCCTGAGATCTGTGTGATTTGAACCTGAAAGGGGGTAGAGAAATTTTCAGAAGCTTTCTAGAGCAACACAGTGTTAGAGTCTTTTGGGTCTCCTATCTCCTGACGAACTGGAGGTGGAGGGGGATGAAAAAGCTTCTGTCGATGGAAGCTATCTCTCCAACCCAGATCCGCTGCATAGGATAGGGCTGCAGATCTGTAGAAAGGTCGGCCGTATGTTCATTGGCATCAAACAAACCCCTGCCTCGCTGCCTTTTTGGTGTAAAGCGAGTGAGGCAAACGCTTGGAGCGCTTCTATGGTCTTTGTCCCGGGAGAAAAGTTTGGGAAGCTTAAGAATCGCAAAAGGAATAAGCCGTTGCGAGCCAAGATCCAACCTAGTTCCTCGTCACACATGTCATTCCAAATATGGAGGTGCTCATACCATTGCCAATCTTACTACCCTGCACTATCACGTCTGCAACCAGGTTCTTGAAGGGAGGGCGACCAGCTCTGTCAATGAGTATGTGAGGGAGCTCGTCTTTGAATGTTTCATATCTGCCAAGTTGGGGTTTTCCGAAATGCAGAGGACGGAGTGAAACCACCTGCGGCTCATAAGCTGCTTCCAATTTTTGACTCGGCAGACGATCCACTATGCTGGAGATGCATGAGGTGACTGTCACAATTTCACCCTCTACCTATTCGGTTTGCATTGACGAGGGATCGATTCTGTGGGTGTCCATGGTGCGGCAGCTACAATAAATATCTCTGAATCGATTAATCATTGTAAGCATGAGGGGAAAGCTAATGACTAAATGAATGAGAAATCAGGCCATTATTCTCTTTTCTACTTAGGGTTGAACTATTATTTAGTTGTTTTTTTAATTCTTTAATATCGTCTCTCATGGTGTAATTTTTTTCAACCATTGATTGTTTTTTGTGCTCTATTTCTTACATCCTATCTTTAATTCCTTGGATTTCAGTCTCGAGTGTAATCATTTTATTTTGTACCAATTTGTAGTTGTTGTCAAGCATTGTAGATAATTCTAGTTTAAAATGACTTTCTCTTTCTTCTCTTTTCTTTTCTAAAGATTCAATGTAATCATAAATACTCTCTAGGGTAATTTTTCTTGGCCTCTCTCGGCCAGAAGGGAGCTTCGAAATATGGGTAGAATTACTCATAGTTTTAACCCATAAAACTTAGCATGAAAATGAAAGAGTAAGTAAGAAGGAACGTATCTGGGATATTGAAACCCCCAAAAGTGGTAGAATTATATATCCAAAGATCACAGAAGTAGATTCAAAATAGTAAAAAAAAAAAAAATGCAAATTTATATTCAACAAAGGTCGCTGAATTTTTATTGAACCTCGAATCACAAAAGTATAATTAACAAATGTTGGCCTTCATTTTGTGACACTGTGTGATGCGTGTTTGACCATAGGTTTGTATTAGATCATTGATGTCTTTATTTAAAATGTCAACAAAGATCGCAGATTAACTAAGGTTGCAAAATTATTTATCAACAAAGACTGTCGAAGTATTTTATCAAAGAAGACCACAGAGGAAATTCACCAAATAATACTAAGACTAGAGGTTTCACACATAGTTCATGTGGATCGGACCATTCAATTGGTATTGCATGGCAAAGTGTACTTTGATGAGACTCTGACCTCTCAGGTTGTCAACAGGAAAGTATATGATCCATGTTGTATCTTATGATCTCATTATATTGACTCAATATAATACTATGTAGATTTTTCCCTCTGAAAAAAGTGTACTTTGATGCAAAGTCGTGGAAATGTTGATTTGAACCACATGGTATATTTAGCCGCATATCTGTATAGATGTTGACCCAAGCCACAAAGTAAACATTAACTTAAATATTGAATAGTTGAGTACAAGAGTTAATAAACAAGCTTATAAGTTAAAATCCATGAAGAGAAGAAACTCTTTGTAACTCAATGGCCTCTTCACAAATTTGGCAGGGGCCCAAATATGTTTAGACGGGTAAATTTCTAACAGGATCTTGATTCTATTCAAATTGTCTTGGTACATAACTCATAATTGAAAAGGATGTCGAAGGACATGTGTGTTTTAGGAGATTAATATTGAGGATTCATCCATGTTCTCCTAGGAACATCAGATCCAATGTGATCAATAATTTTGTTTAATAAACTAGAACATTCAGGCTACCATAACTCCTCAATATTTGTCTACAAGAGATCTTCAAACTTTGGCCAGAATTCGTCAATGTTCTCCAAGTTTGGCTTCCATGATTTTCCTATGTTCAATATTAGTTGCGTAAGCGTTGTTAATAGCTCCAGATCATCTTCCACATTTAGCTTTGGCACTACAACATGTTGCTTCTGCGCCACAATAATTTTTTTCCCTCCAATAAGAATGCATCATTTTTTATTGTTGTCAGGAAGGGACAAAGGAATTAGTACTTTGGCACTGGAGCACTGCCTATTCACATCTTTCATGGTGGAATTGGCCTTAAATACTAAGCTAAAATATAAAAATGATTTATCTATTATAAGGAACTTATAAATAAAATTGATATCTTAAAATAAGAATAAAATCTTGTTAGCTTTTTATCCAAATTTATTGTAATATTGACATTAAAGACATGGAAGGATAGTACATGTAAATTTTAAAAGGATGGAGAATGTGTTGACTATGTGTTAATATTCTTTGCACATGGTGTAGTGGGATGGGAGGTCAGAAAGGGGTTTGCATGAGGGATGCGGTAGCCCTCGTGTGGAGGCCCAAAGGATGTTGTGGGGGACTCCAAGCAAAAATCATCCATAATTTTATCAAGCAGATGACTTGGAATGTTCTATAATGAAAAATGGACTCGTCATACTAACCTTTTTTTTGGTTGAGACTTTGGGCCAATGGCATGCTACAACATCTATGCTATTTGTATTTTATTTTAGATATAAATAGAATACATGTTTTTTTCTTTGGGAAAACAAAATATGAAAAATTAATAAAGAGAAATATGCATTTTGTTTCAAGGAATCACATTGGAAATTCATCCAAGCCTCTCAAAGTTAAATATCAAAGTGACTCTATATTAATAGCAAGCATATGATTAGAGGACATCCCCAAAGGAAAATAATTTGGGGAGCATTTTATCTCATATTAAGAAAATGAAAAGTCATTTTGATTCATTGTCATGGTTCTAGGCTCTTTATCTTAACAATGAGAAAGGGGATCTATAATACAACATAGATGTAATAAAAAAATTGAGGTTATTAATTGTTGATGGGCAAGAGTTTCATTAGGATATCCCATAGTTATGAAGATAGAGATGTAATTAATGTCTTTATGGAGACTTCCATGCCTTCAATCTCCCATTTAGCACAAAAAACAAAGTAAGTATCCTCACTCATGTCATTCCATGTTTCAACATTGTGCTATGATGGTTTATCTATGTGCATGAAGGAATTCTAGTTATGTCAATGAAATTGTGTTGGCAGATTAAATGATGTTGCATTCAATCATCTTAGCGTTCCCTTCCCATAATGTTATTTTTCTAAGGGGTTTCCCATAGTTAGATAGTAAACATTATCTAGATCTAATTCTGTGAAACATTCCTTCTAATTTTTTCTATTTATGGCTTGTGAATTTATGATTTTTCATGGTTAATTATGCATCTCTAAAATGCTTGGCAGTCACTTGAGGTTTACCTCTAGGGGTTTATCCATGTAAGTGTTACTTCTTAGTGAACAAATATAATTTGTCTCGTGTGGTTTGGAGCTCTATTTGACTGATATTATGAAGATGATGGAATATTAAGAGTTGTTAGTTATGCACATCTGGTTAAAGGCACATGAATGGGCTTGGTCTCTTGGCGCAAAATTGGACTCTTTTCATTGGCAGCTCAACAAAATGGAGAACTTGAAGACAACAGTAGGCTCTATTATTATGATAAATAATGGTTGATAATAGTTTCTCGTAAGTTTATTTATTTACATCTTATTCCTATCCATTGTTTTATGCAAATACTTGCTTAAATTATGGTGGGAAACTAGTGATACGTTAACAAAGTATAATCTATTTTCAAGAGTTTTAATTTCAAGTGGTCTTGTTTCAAAGCTTTAACAACAAAAAATCATTTGCACAAATGTGTAAAAGTCATGGCATGAATATTGGAATTGTGTCCAACAATTATGGTAGAAAATTTATGAGGTAGTTATCCACATAGAATTGTATTGCAAGATCTGTAATAAGAGCTTCAAATTATGGTCTAATTATATGTTTAAAAAATAGTTTTTTAATAATATTTAAAAACGAATACTTCTTTTTCAAAATTAAATATTTTAACTTGTATTATTTAATGTTAAACTAATAGTTCTCCATAGACAAATAAATTGTTAGATATCACAGTCTAATAACAAAACAATATTAAAACCCTCACCACGACTACCTTAATCACTTAATAACCATAATAAAATCTTCATACATCTACTTAATTAAATTCTTAATTGCTTCTCATATTTCATTATTAATTTTTCACCATATCATTTGACTTTGATAAATTATATATCTTTTTAAATACTACTAAATAAAAAATAAAATAAAAATAGATTTAGATTTTTAAATATTATCAAATAAAAGGGGGCAGCGGGAGGGAGGAGGATTCTCCTAGATCGCAATGAGAAACATGAAATTAAGTTCACTTACGGTCTTGGTAAAGAAACCAACAACATAGTTAAGATGTACAAGCTCTTGTCAAGCCTTCAATTAGCTAAGGAAAGAGGCATTCCAAGGATCACAATTATAGGGGGCTCTCTCATAACTATTCAAGTTTTATGCACTAGATCAAATCCAAAGTCCAACAATTTAAACCTACTACTTCTCCAAATTAGAAGTATCTTGGACAACTTCTTGAATAAAGGCTTCTTCCTCATCCTAAGGAACCCAAATTCTAAGGCAGATAAGCAGGCAACCATGTTTGCCGATTGGAGTAGGGGCAAATTGAAATTAATGGACAAATGGGATGGAGATCTATAACTTGACATCAGCCATGAGAAAGGCATGCTCCCTACCTTCTAAAGTTAAAGCCAAAATTAGAGCTAATTCAGGAAGCACTGGATTAAATATCCATACCAATGGTTTAGTTGCACCCATTAACCAAATGAATGCACACTCGTCAATTTGGATGTACGAAAGAGGTATCTCTAATGAGGTGGCAGGTAGAAAGCATGCAAGCCATGAGCCCCATCATCCCTCCGCTCAGGTGGAATTGATTAGATAGATATGGTTTTATTTCCCTTCTTGCGAAGAAGGCCCAACCATGAAATTTGACTTGGGTGATTTAATTCCCATCCTTGAAGATATGACAGATGCTACGTGGGATGTACCAAGCATAAATTATTCATTCATGGAAGTTGGTAGCGCTTTAGTTATGAAATATTGTTCTTCTAGGAGTGAGGAGGAATTTTCGTCAATGTGAGCTTTCAATATTTCCTTCTCCCAGTTCTTTGGTCCCCTACAAGGCTTAAGAATTCAAGCAACAACATGGTGCTTTCTAGGGGCTCAATCTTTCATGGCTTGCAGCTCTGTCCTTTTGGAATTTTGATGGTTTTTTAGAACACCCCCCCCTGCTTTATCTATTTTAATTCAACTATTCAAGCACCCCATTCCATTGAATGGTTTCTTCTTGATGTTAGGGTTTGTCATTGGCCTTTCACCTTGTAGAAGAAGTTGCTTCCAAATGACTTGAAGTTTCGTGCCTCTCTCGCTGCATGTAATTGGGAGAGTGATAGTCTAGATGGAAGGCCTCAATAGCAGCCTTTGGTTCAATCAACTCTAGAATTTCATGCATATTGCGGTATATCTATGGAATTACTTGTCACTCTATATTCGTTCTATGGGGCACCATCATGAGCTCTTTTGCTAGAAATTCCTCTGTCTTCCCCTCTGATGCCATCCCACTTATTTTCTTGCAATTTGTTCTTTGGAAATGGAATCAAGTTCCATTGGTTTTAGGGTCCATATTCTTTTCTTAACAGATATTAGTTTCAAATGGAAAATTGCAACCATAAAGAGGAAAGTGAGGACGCCCCAAAGAGCTTGGATTCATGTCCTCTTTGTTCTCATCCCCTTGTCAACACACACTTTGATTATCACATTCTTCAACAACATTTTCTCTAGCATTCAGAAATTATTCTATATATGTCCAAAGGAATGTAGAGGCTTCATGCTCAGATTAATAGTGAGAATGATGAAATTGATTCTCTCTATAGCCAATTGAATAACCTCTTCTCCTCACGATATGCAACAAGTCAACACAACTCTCGAAAAAAATTAGGTGCAAATCAACCTGAAGAAACGTTAGCAGACTCCCCCCTGTTGAATGATAATGTTTTGCAAAGTTATTATGCTTTGTAGCTAGTTTTGTCGGCTATATAGTTGCAAGTCTGTTAGTAGCATGTAGTAGCGTGTATGTGTTTGGTAATCTATATATAGAAGACTATGGTTCTCCTATTTTCTCTACTTTTGAGGAGGCTCTCAAAACGATTTAGGCGCAAATCAACCTAAAGAAATATTAGCAAACTCTGCCTATTGAATGACAATGTTTTGCAAAGTTATTCTACTTTGTGGCCAATTTTATCAGCTATATAGTTGCAAGTTTGTTAGTCACATGTATATGTTTAGTAATCTATATATAGAAGATTGGTTCTCTTATTTTTTCGGCTTTTGAGAAAGAACCAACTCCCAAAACTTATTGTAAATCTTGAGAGTTTTGGCTATGTCTCAAATTTAATGAAACTATATATATATATCTATATTATATATATATATATATATATATAATATATATATATTATATATATAATTTAAAAATTTAAATATAAAATAAATAAATATTTTCTTTTTAAAAATTAAACCTATTTATAAAATCTAAAATATATCAATCAACACAAAAGATAAAACAAATTTGAAGTTTTGAAGTTTAAAATATAATAATATTTATAATTTTAATCAACAATAAATTCAATAGCTTAAATATTTTTCATTATATTAATTTATATTTTAATATATAATTAAACTTTAACATTTTAATTTTTTTATTACATTTAAATATATAATACACTTAACATTTAATTTTTTATTATATTTAAATGGTATATTGGGTAATCTATTTTCTAAATTCTAATTAAATTTATAAATAATTTAATTAATATTTAAATAAAGTATTCAAAATAAGCTAATTAGATTCTTATAATCATAATCATGACCAATCAACATCTAAGAAGGATAATGCAGTTCAAAACAAGAGGAAATATACATGTATATTAATAAAAGAATGAGTAAATGCTTAATTTTAAATAAATAAATATAACTTATAGTTTTGTGGGTGTGGTTTAATTATTAGCGGGAGGTTTGGTCTCACCAATGTTTTGTCCAATCTCATACCATACTATATAAACCAGACAAAAACTATATACACTTATTTTTTACTCTAAAAACAACACTTTAAAATAAAAATTCTTCCATGAAAAAAACTTATGAATTAATAATAAACAAGACCACATAGCTAGCGCTTCTTGTGGCTTAGTTTAATTATTGAGCTTTGAAAGGTATGAAGTAACTCCCACATTTGAACAAGGACTACAAAGCAGCTATTCTTGCTTAGTTTAAATATAGTTAAATTAGAGTAAAAAAGAAAGAAAGCATACCATTTTCAATTAATAAAAATTACAATTAAAATAACAAGATAATTCATGATTGCATTATTTCTAGCTACATAGAGATAATACAAACTCTATTTATGGATGGTTTTTTTATAAGCTTTAATATCATATTTGTCATTTTAATCTATTGTTTGCATAAATTTTTATAGAAAAATTATATTTTTTCAACAAAAGGTAAAGATGCCTTCTAGAAATGCTAACTTAGTTTAAATATAGTTAAATTAAAATATATATTATTGTTAAATATGTTATAATTTCTATTATTAATTTGTGCTATATAGTAAGAGACAATAAAAGAAAGATTGCAATTGATAAATGTTTCATAGAATTCAAGGTTTTCATCACGAGCACCGTCCATGCATGTGAATGGAAGATTATGGATGGATGGAGGGGAAATTTCACAACTATCACACTAGCTTATTAATGTTGAATGGTCATAACTAATTTAATTTTGTGTTTTCACCATCATT
Source organism: Pinus taeda (assembly GCA_000404065.3). NCBI lineage: Eukaryota > Viridiplantae > Streptophyta > Pinopsida > Pinales > Pinaceae > Pinus > Pinus taeda. The sequence goes on along the minus strand of APFE031194367.1, from coordinate 76,914 downwards.
TAATTTTAGTAACAACTTTAATGTACTGTAAATTTTTGACCAAGAAAAAATCCATTAATAAATAATGGAATTTATCTCAAACTTTTTGTTATTTTGTCCTTGCTTTTAATAGAACTACTTCAATGGAAAGAAAAAAGAAAAAACAAGCTAAAGTTTAAACAATATTAATGTCCAAGGTGGACCAATGGAAAGAATATGGCCAATGCAGCCCGAGGATGATAGACTTAAACCTCTGGAAGAGATCCTGCAGCAAGATACCCAAAACGGCTAGGAAATAGAGAATCCTAATAACAATACCCCCGATCAGGGTGTGTGCCTGAGTACACCAGCCAGTTATGGTAGTCAGGCCACATAAGGGAAGGGTTCTACCAATTGCCCCCCACACGCTCATGGCGATGGATGCGGTGGCCTCCCGCATGACAACTAACAAAAGGCAGGGGTGAAGTGGCAGTCAGGGCCACAGTAATGAAGGAGGTGGGAAGGATAAGCCAGGTTGGGTGATGGGACAGAGGATGTTGGACGAGGATTATGAAGGCAGGCAAGATGGTAGAAAGAGTGTTGATGATATGAGAGGAAGGAGGAGCGACGCTGCAAGACAGGGAAGCAACCAACAAAGACCTTGGTGAAGTATCACTGGGTATGTTCACTGGCTTTACACACCCATTGCTATGTTTACTCTGCGATTTCATGGCTGGGGGGCGAGGGAGCAGACCGGGGAGGGGAACTGGGGTAAAGGCTAGCAAGACCATTGTATGATGGGAGGGATGAGGACTATGTTTGAGCCAGAGACTGGCATCAGGAGTGAAAATTGGGGGTGGGACCTTGATAAACCTCCTGCAATTAAGCAACATAGCTCGGTTACCAAGGAGGGAGGAGAGTCTGTAGATAAGCTTAAGCAAGGGAGGGAAATTCGATTGGGCATAGAGGAGGAAAAGCAGCACAGGACAGAGGGGCAAGGGAAGGTTATGCGAGTGGAAGAGGTGGTAACCTGGCTCGATGGGTGGGCAGTGAGCGTCGTATGCATAATTCGAGTTAGGCACCGAGACATTACCCCCGGGTGTAGGGGAGAGACATGCTAAAATCTGAAAGGTGGAGAGGCTACCCCAAGGCAGGTTGAGGGGCGTTATAACTTCAGGCATAGGAGAGGCACCGTAGCTTTGGGCAAAGGGATACCTAGGAAGAGGCAATTGTGGCTTGAAATGTGAGGGGAGGGAGATCAATACCAACCTAGAATGACATGAATCTATGCCCTGCGAACTAACGCATATTGTGTGTGAACAGGCTCAGGAAAGAGAAGCGATGGGCAGACCAGCACATGGAAGAGGACGAGGCAAAAGGGGGAGGGAGCTGCCCAAACCCGCAGACCCGAGCACCTTAGAACCTAGGCGTGGGAGGAAGTTGGTAGAACGGCTCATCAACAAAGCGACAACAATGTATAGGGGAGGAACGGATGCAGACGTCTGCAAGATTTTAAAATATTGGGAGGAAAAGATAAAGCAGGAGGAGGAATCCGAAGAGGAAATGGAGAATTGGTGGGAGGTAATCCCGGATCCTGGGAATACTAGGGGTAGACTCACGTAGTTTAAGTATACATTATACCTGTATTGGCTCATGAAGAGCCTTATGGGGAAGGCCATGGAGCAAATATCAGTGGGGATGGCCTTGACCCTCCAGGGCATACCCAACTACAAGAAAGACTTGCAAACCCTTCAATTCCAGTTGTGCAAGAAAGACATCTGCCTAGATCGTATTCAAAGGCACATCCTCTGTATTATCAAGCTGGCAGACATAACCAGAGACTCTGTCGAAGACCCGACTCCGGTGGAGTCTGCCTTAGAAGAGAAGCATGACTAGTTAGGTTCCAGGATGCTTTTTTTTTGTTTCTTGTGGCTAGCATTTACTTTTACTGATGCATACTTATGATAGATAGACACTTAGACTCTTATCATGATATAGATACATATATAGCTTGGGTAGATCGCCTGAAACTATATTATTTTTGGATGGCTTATAACGAGGATAGGTGGCCAATAGACTTGGTTTCCCACTGGGCAAGTTGAGTCCACCTATCTCACATATGTGGTGTAAACTTGTCTTTTATAAATAGAAAAAAGAAAGTCCTACCAAGCTTTACAAAAAAAAATGTCAATTTCCAAAGTTATAATGAAAATTTTGTTTCAAATAACTTTAATTTTATAATCATCCCACCAACTTTAAAATTCATAATATTTGATAAGAGTGAAAATATGCCCTATCACACTTATAAATAAATGATTAATTACAATAAATATTAACTCTTTCGAAAAACTAAAATATAAGAAGTAAAATAACAAAAACTAAAATATAAGAATTACAATTAACTCTTTGGAAAAGCTAAAATATAAGAAGTAAAAAAACAAAAACTAAAATATAAGAATTACAATTAAAAGATGATGTTATTAGCTAAGGTATATTTCCTACTTTAAATTTATTTTAATTAATAAATAAATGTATAAAAGTTATTTTTTTTAATAAAAATGTTTATTTACCCAATTTCGTAAATTATTATTTTAATTAATAAAATAAATAAATAAAATGCTATTTACATTTTGTAATTTATATTTAAGCCATAGGTTAAAAAAATTATAAAATAAAATAAAATGCTTTGTGAAGTGAAAAAGTTCTAGATAAAAAGATTTTTATAACAACATGCTTTAAAAGCCAATAAGTTTCTTATGATAAATGGAAGATCGCTAACTATAACCATTTCTATAAAAGATAATGGTATCAAAAATTGATTAACTAATTGATACAATAAAGAGAATATGAAGTGTATTTTCAAAGTATTAAATCAATTCAAACCCTTGGTACATGCCTTACATAATATATAGCAATTGCAGAGAGTATTTATTATGTTGAAACGCGTGTTATATCTCAATTTTAACCGGAGATAGATTAATGATGGGATGTGTATTTCCACTGGCATTAAAAGTATTTTTCTATATGTATGAATTAAGTGTTATCATCTCTTATGCAAAAGAAAAAATATAATCAAAACTAATACAATTGATAAAATATTATAGCTTTATTTTTTTTTATTTGAATTTAACTATATTTAAACTTAAAAAACAGAAACTAACTACTATGTAAAGTTTGTTTTTCATTTTATTAGAGTTCTATATCATAATTTCTAAACATTTTATTTATTTTTAATCATTTTTTATATAAATTAATGTTTTCCCAACTTTAAATTTTTTGGTTTTGTTTTCGTTGAAATTATTTTACAAGTTCCTATTTAATTGTATGGTTATATAATGTTAATTTTAAATTCGTCAAAAACTATTCTCCATTGTCAATTTTCTAAAACGCCTAAAATTGCTTCTTATTAAATAAACAAGAATATAACTGTAACCGCACTTAAGTTGTGCGAGATCTCCTCTTCCTCCTCCGAGGATGATGCAGAAGTATTCAATCCGCAGGCTGTGACTGCCATTAGATTCACCACATGCTGTTGCATTTTTTATTGGTGATCCCCTTAATTGTATGCAGGTGCAAACTCCAGATTAATAATTAGATAAATCATATACCAAAAATCTAGAAGTACCAAAATTTTCACCTGAAATTTCTATGCAAACTTGGTACTTCTATTTATTTAAGTTTTACCAGTAAAAAGATCCCAGAGAAACATTTAAAAAGAGAGAGACATTCACCTTTCAGGGAATTGTGACTGAAATTATTTACTGCATAGAGAGCAATGGGGCAGTCGACTGAAATTCTTTACTGCATAGAGGGTAGTGAGGCACTCAAGTTTAAAGTAAAAGCACTAAATCTGAGGAGTCTCTCTCAGATTCACCAACTGGTAAAGATCTCGATATCGAATCATCCATGACGATGACAGCGTTTATTTTACCGACAACAGTCTCAAATATCAGAGAAGGTTACTAAATTTTATTGAGTAGTAACTTAATGGCAGATTTCAAAAATTTATAAGCGGAATTAAATAGTTAATTTATTCATCACAAATAGTTAACTTCACGCATGTCCCAGATATTCTAAAATCCACAATCTAATGACAATAAATTCATGCATGATCTGTAGTGATTTGTTTTCTTGAAACAAATCTTCATAACTGTGGATGATTAAGCCTGGTTCTACCATGTTGCAACAATTCCCTGTGTCCATTTTCCAAACAGGCTGACTCTAAGCAAGGATCACAGCTTTCTTATTTATGCATCCTGCGCGGGAAGGTTGGTATTCATGGCTAGCCTTTTAATTTTTTTTTGCCAATAAATCCGGTTATGGTTGGTTTTATTGCAAAATTATTTTAATTGAAATTTAATTTTTTAAATAAATATATTATGTTATTTTGGATTTATTTAATATTTATATTATAAAAATATTTTAAAATTTTTAATTTTAATATAATTATTTTAATCTATTTGACCCATAGCTAAATTGATTCGCCTTGAAATAACATTCACAATCAAAATCCTAGCTGTACACATTGAGGTCATTATTGAGGCATTCCAGCTTGAAGATCGAAAGTGCGCCTTCGTTCACTTAAGCCCGATTGCCAATTTAAATGGATTTTATGATTTAGATTCCAAGTTATAATTTTTATTATGATTGTAAATATTGTGTATTCAATTGACATGGTCTCAGGTTAATATTGATGCTTAGAATTTAGAATTTTTAAATAAGTTTAAAAAGTTGGGCAATATGATGCTTAGATTTAAATAAGTTTAAAAAGTTGGGCAATAAAAGTATAGGATTATTCTTATGAGATTGGCACTTTTGAATCATCCTTTGGATTTTGTATTTGCAATTGAGTTAAGGATTCAATATGGAGTAAAGTATACAATTAATTTTTCTTTATCCCATGAATATTAGTTAAATAATGTTGTGGAAAAAGTACGGCGGGGAAATAAAATATTGCTATATGTCTATTCTAAGCAGATGGTAATACATTTATGATATAGTCCAAAAAAAGTTCCAAAAAAGAGTAACAGTATTTAATGTAATGAGGATTTAGCGTATAATATTTGATGAGACAGTTGGAAATAATTAATTCCTACTTGTCTATGGTTGTAATTTTCTAATTGAGGAGTTTGTTCCTACATAATAGGAATAAGCTAGAATATAGTTTCTCCTAGTTTAGTGTGTGGTTGAGAGAATCTCTCAACCACACTACTGTACGTCTAAGATAACATTCCTATCTTAAGACTATTAATTGTATAAATATGTATGTAATTTCCCTCATTCAAATTAAAAGAATATATTATTGAGTGTCTGTAATTTTATCTTGGTATCATAGCCTGTGAGGGCCTCGCCCCTCCTGGGCTAAGGGAAAATAAAGAGTTTATTATATGTTGTCTGTCCATCAATTTTTTTTATGGTCTGTTCAAATGCTTGATCGACTGATTAAAATCGTGTTAAGCACGCACAGAGTAGATAACGAAGTACGCGCACAGCCAGTGCACTGTGCAGTAGCGGGCCGGGATTATTCGGCGGATTCTCTCAACACTGCCGAGATTGCCCAAGGCTGGAGAAGTGACCACGGAGGAGGAATCGATATTGGCAGAGCAACGGGCAGACATCGTGTCTAGTTGCATAGATCGGCGGGACGTCCTGGGGCGGAAGACGACCCTTCATGTAGCCATTCGGCTTGGGGATTGTACAGCCGTGGAGATGCTGATGGCTGTCAGGGCCGATTGGAGCCTCCAGAACGAGCAGGGGTGGAACGCCGTGCAGGAAGCGGTGTGCGCGTGCAAGGACGCCATCGCAATGACGATAACCAGGTATTATCAACCCCTTGCCTGGGCCAAATGGTGTCGAGAGTCCGCCATCCGATGCTGAGGTCGTGCAAGAGGTTGCCCTGATGCCGCAGACGAATTTATATAGGCCTGGCATTGATGTTACTCAGGCTGAGCTTGTTCCTCATTTGAATTGGAGGCAGCGGGACAGGACTGAAATGGTTAGTCCTTGGAAGGCCAAGATCTATGATATGCTGCATGTGATGCTCAGTGTCAAGTCCCGGAGGGTCCCTGGGGCGATGACTGACGAGGAACTCTTTGCAGCAGAGAATGATAAGTTTGCGGATGAGCCGATGGGTTATGAGGAGATGCTGACAAAGGAGGAGAAAGAATAGCTGGACCAAGCTCTGAGCATGGGGAATTCGGAGGCCATCGAAGATGAGGGGGCCATATTCTCTGGCCCTATGGATTGGGATGAATGCCATCAAAATGGTGGGCTGTCAGGCCTGCAATCAAATTTGGATCGATGTTGGATTGCCTGGTTGGTAATAAACACTGCTCGGTCCCTATCAAGTATCCCGGCAATTTATTAGGCAGCATGTGGAGGCGTGTTAGAGGAAGCATGCCTGCGGATTCCGCGATTGCACATCCAGTGGTTTCCTCAGAATAAACTGATCACAGTCTGGTTTATGCAAGACAAACATCCGCACTTTTGGCTCATCTTACACCCCCGATATGGATTCTGGGGGACATTTGGGAATGTTCACACTTGATGATTCTGGCATCTGTTGACATATTGATCCTATCCCAAATGGGCAAAGAGGATAAGAATTCAGGAAAACACAAAACTACATTGGAGAAATCGCCTTGACAATCGGGACATACACAGATTTCTCCGATAAACAATCGGGTGGTTTTATTTCACATACACAGATTTCTCTAATAAACAATCGGGTGGTTGTATTTCACATGAAGGGTCACATTGCCGAACATGCAGGATACAATGTAGGCTCTCAAAACCATAAAGCATATTTTAGAGGTGATGGCTGATTAAGATCCAACAGGTTGTTGCAGATTGCCATCCCTAGCCTTGTGTGGAGACCACTTTGAAGTTAAGTTTGCAGTGTATTTTTTTGAGGTATAGGCAGATTAGTCTTGGAAATTTGTATACATATTGAGATTTGCGACCTCAATTTGAAGCTATTTTGTTAGAATTCGCGACTCTAACGAATGACAGGTTAAGCATGGAGTTCCAAGAATTTATTTGACAAAGATGCCCAAGATGTGAACAATGAATAGATGAGGCAAAGAAGTAGCAACAACGTTTATGGTGGACAACAAAGTAGATTTTTGTTTGAGTTAGTGTGGCTTGTGGAATAGACTCCCTAGCATGTTATTGTAATAGTCATTGTATGTACTCAGAAACTCCAAATGTTGAAGTATGGAATGTAAGTCTTGTAAAGGCATTTGAAAGTTCGTGGTGATCTCAAAACCACTTTGTAATGGTTTATGGTCAGCCTGAAACCATCTTTTGTCACTATAATGTGATTGTTGGTGGTGAGCCAGAAACCATCTATAGAGCCTTAGTGGCTACAGGACTTGCCCAGTGGTGGCACTTTGAATTTGCGGATCTGTTCGGTGGCAGCAGATCGGAGTAGCCCGTTGGTGGCGTGTTGAAAGTTCCTGATCTACTTGGTGGCAGCAGATCGGACTTGCCTGGTGGTGGCATATTGAAGTTGGCGGATTTGCCCGGTGGTGGTAAATCGGACTTGCCCAGTGGTGGCATATTGAAGTTGGCGGATTTTCCCAGTGGTGGTAAATCGGACTTGCCCGGTGGTGGCATATTGCCTAAGTGGCTAACGTGTACACAGGAGCTTTGTGCTCGTAGGAGCAAGTGGACTGCAGAACACCTGGCTCGGACTCAGATGATTTTTTCTGAGTAGAGGGCGCAAGATTGTGTTTTTGAAGGTTTTGTACATGCAATTAGCCTGATGGTGGTGGATTTGACTGTCATGACAAGTAGTCATTAAGGGGGGGAGTTGGAAATAATTAATTCCTACTTGTCTATGGTTGTAATTTTCTAATTGAGGAGTTTGTTCCTACATAATAGGAATAAGCTAGAATATAGTTTCTCCTAGTATAGTGTGTGGTTGAGAGAATCTCTCAACCACACTATTGTACGTCTAAGATAGCATTCCTATCTTAAGACTATTAATTGTATAAATATGTATGTAATTTCCCTCATTCAAATTAATAGAATATATTATTGAGTGTCTGTAATTTTATCTGAGACAAGAATTATAGTCTTTTCCATATACTCTATCTCTATCTCTATGCTACAAATGTCTCTATGTTAGAAATGTGATGTTGTATTACTATAATTATAGTCTTTTTCGTATACTTTATTTATAGGTTACAAATGTGATGTTGTATTACTATAATTTGTTTGTATAATATTTGATAAGAAAAGAATTATAGTCGTTTCCGTATATTCTATCTCTACGTTACAAATGTGATGTTGTATTATTATAATTTGTTCTTATAATATTTGATAAGACAAGAATTATAGCCTTTTCCGTATACTCTATCTCTATGCTACAAATGTGATGTTGTATTACTATAATTTGTTTATTTGTAACGGATGCAAGTTAATTTCCATCTAACTTAACCAATTAAACTAAGATTTTGTAATTCTGAGTAAAATATTCTTAATTCTGTCTTTCTACAATAGAATTATCCGAGCATAAAGACAAGGAGAGAATATTTGAAACATGTACTTTGACATCTATGATCAAAGGTATCCAAAGTGATAATTGTATTTTCTTATAAAAACTGCAAAATTTTGTTGAGTAAAGATTGTTTTGATTTTTGATACATTGTTTTTATTGTTGGTTGATTATTTTATAACAATTTTATAAACTCTAGATTTTTTTTGTGTATGACCATTTGGGTTTTTCCTAAAAGAAATAAATAATATTTTTAAAAATATATAATTATGTTATTGAAGGGTAATTTTTTAATCAAATTTTTATCGGTGAAGTGTTAATTTATTATGAGAGTATCATTTTTGAAGGGAAAAATTTTAGACATAATGTTTTTTGATAAAAAGCATAACGAACCAAAACGTAAAAAAGAAAAAATGTGTAATGCGTAAAGAAAAATCTAAATTCCAACTTTTGAAGGGCAAAATTTTAAAAATAATGTTTCTTGATAAGAAGCATAAGGAATCAAAACGTAAAAAGGAAAAAAATGTGTGACGCATAAAGAGAAATTTAAATTCCAACCTTGATAACGTAAAAATAGACGGTAAATTGTACTGCAAACTAGGTGCACATCATTACTAGCAACATCATTACTAAATAAGAACCAAACTCCTTTGAACAATGAAAAAGATAAAATATGAACATAATTGAAAATAAGGAGATGTAGCTCACAGGTGTGGCTTGCACCTGGAGACTGCACTTACAAAACAGAGAGATCACTCTCGTACACTCTATTACAATCAATGAAAGATTACATCATTTAAACACAACTTTAGAAATCAGGGAGTTGCAACCAAACTCCTAAATTCTAGGAACAAATCCTAAACTAAGGAGATACGTTACAACTATGTAACCATTTCTCCATTAATACAAAATAATATTTAATTATTTTCAACTCCCCCACTTAATGGAAAAAGGGTTCTCCTGGACTCCTAACATCCCTCTAAACAATTCAAACTTCACTCATGCAAGAGGCTTTGTAAAAATATCAGCCACATTGTCACAAGTTTTACAATATTCAATAATAATTTCCTTTGACTGTACTTTCTCTCTGATATAATGGAGTTGAGTGTCTATATGTTTGGTGTTTTTATGGAACACTGGATTGTGTGCCAATTTAATGGTACTCTGGTTGTCACTTTTGATGGAAGTGGAATTCTTTTGTTCTTTTCCTACATCATTGAGAAGTCTTCTCAACCAGATCGCTTCACACGTCGCTGCACACAATGCTTGATACTCAACTTCACACGATGACAAAGCTACAGTACTCTGCTTCTTACTACTCCATGCTATGACCCCGTATCCTATGTTGAATGCGTAACCTCTGATGGACTTTCGATCAACCAAGTTACTTGCCCAGTCTGAGTTTGAAAAAACTGCTAGAGTAACATCAGATACGTTAGTGTATAAAATACCATAATTAACATTACCACAAAGATACCTCAACACGCTCTGTGCTGCTATCCAGTGACTTTCAAGCGGTTTTGACATAAATTGGCTCAACACACTAATAGAGTATGCCAAGTCAGGTCTGGTTGTTGTAAGATATATCAAGCTGCCTACCAGTTGTCTGTATATTGTAGTATCAACCTCTTTAGTGCCATCGTCACTACTCAACTTCAGATTCTGCTGCAAAGGTGTTGCTGTTGATCTACACTTATCCATACCAAACTTTTCCAACAGATTTCTAGCATACTTCCCTTAGGTAAGAAAAGTTTGCCCATTGTCTCTGCATACTTCCAATCCCAGACAGTAATGAAGGCTTCCGATATCTTTCATCTCAAAAACTTGTGCCATAAGCCTTTTGATTCCTCTGATTAAATTATCTACATCTCCTGTTATAATCATGTCATCTACATACAGAGAAATCAGAATAATCTGCCCCTGATTATTGTACTTGGTATACAAATTTGGGTCATTTAAACTTCTATGAAAGCCATGTTCTAAAAATAAAGAATCAACCTTTTCATACCAAGACCTAGGTGCTTACTTTAAACCATATAAAGCCTTTTTCAATCTACAAACAAGATGTTCCTGCCCCTGCTTTACAAATCCTTCTCACCGTACTAAGTAAATTTCCTCTTTTAAATCACCATTTAAAAATGCAGATTTAACATCAAGTTGGTGTAATTCCCAATTACATTTAGTAGCTAAAGCAATAAGCATTCTGATTGTATTTAACTTTGCTACAGGTGCAAAAGTATCATCAAAATCTATACCTTCCTGCTGTGAATATCCTTTTGCAACTAACCTAGATTTTAATTTCTCTATACTTCCATCTGCATTCATTTTTGGTTTAAACAACCATTTACATCCTATGGGTGTTTTATTCTTAGGCAGCTCAACTAAATCCCAAGTATCATTTCTAAGAATTGATTCCATTTCTTCATTCATTGCATCCCTCCACTCCTTAAATTGACTAGCTTCTTTGTAATTAGTAGGCTCTACAATGTTCAAAACATTTAACATCAAAGCATAGTCTCTCAATTTCAATGGCTTTTGAGTCTTCCTACCTGATCTCCTTGGTAGGGGACTTACCTCAAATTTGTTTTCTTCAGCTATAACTGGGCTTGCATTATCACCTTCTTCCTGTTCTTTTTGCTCTTCTTTCTACTCCTTCTCTCTTTCATCCTCACTGCTTTCATCCAGCAACAATGGAATGTGCCAATCATCACCAATGTCATCTTTCCCTTGTTGTCCCTGTTCATGAAACACTACATCCCTGCTTGCAAATGTCTTACGAGACTCAGGATTGAATAATTTATATGCTTTAAATTATTTGCCACAACCAACAAATATGCATCTAACTGATTTAGGGTCTAATTTCTTCCTATCAGCTTTGGGTATGTGGGAAAATGCTTTTGACCTGAATACTCTTAGATGGTTTACTACTGGTTTGAATCCATATAGAGCTTCAAAAGGGGTTTTGAAGCCAAGGTACCTGGTAGGACTTTTGTTCTTCAAATATACAGCAGTGTTAATAGCCTCTGCCCAAAAACTATTAGACAGACCCTTACCTTGTAACATTCTCCTTGCGCACTCCACCAAGGTTCTGTTTTTGCGCTCTGAAACTCCATTCTGCTGTGGTGTGTGTGGCACTGTATACTGTTGAACAATCCCGTGAGATTTGCAGAATTTCATGAATTCCCCTAGCTTGTATTCTCCCCCTTGTTTCTCCACCAAGGTTTTAAATTCTATAAAGCACTGGAAAATCTGACTTTTCTTACTCAAAAAATGATAGAAAACGATATGCTCCTCCTAGCGACCTTGTCTGCATAGGTCCGCATACATCAGTGTGCACTAGTTCTAAAGCATCTGTTTCCTTCCTCCTATCATGCACAAGAAACTATTCTCTATGCATTACCTAAGGCACATCCATCACAATTTAACTGAATATTATGAAAGATAGGGAGCCCCTCAACCATACCTTTCTTCTGCAATAACATGAGGTCTTGTAAATTCAAGTGACCGAACCTATGATGCCAAAGTTGTTCGGCTGTCGATCCTCCTGCAACCATGGCTCACTTTGGTATACTCTTTGCATCCAGTCTGTATAGGCTTCCAACTCGCATGCCTGTTGCAACTATTTCATTCCTGCAATCCTTTATCACACAATGAGTCTTGAAGAACTCGACTTGCATATCTTGATCAGTCATCATGGATATAGATATTAGATTCTTCTTAATTCTAGGTACATATAAAACATTTCTAAGATGACTAATTTTTCCATTTGATAACTTGACTGGGATTTCCCCATGACCCTTAATCTCGTATCCACTATCATTTCCTAAATAAATTTTTGATCCATTTGTACTTTCTTCAAGACTATCAAAAAATTCCTTTTTACCTGTCATGTGTGAGGATGCTTCGGAATCAACATACCAAATATCGTCCTCATTAGATGTTGAAAGGGCACAGTCGACTGTGAACTGTCGAAATTCATGACTGAAGTCTTCTTCTTCTTCAACAAAGTATCCTCTATGCTTTACACTTGCCTGCTTCCTCTTATCGTCGGCCTGATTTTTATAACATTCATTCTATATATGACCCTCCTTTCCACAATAATAACATTTCTTTATAGAATGATTTGTAAGCATACCTTTATGAGAATTCTTCTATGATATTCCTCCTTTCTGCTCTTGTGGCTGCTTTCCTCTGAAAGGTCGTCGTTTTGCCATCAGCGCAAGATCATCACTCTGCGGGTTCAGGTTCTACCGCCGCTCCTCCTCTTGCAGCAAGATCCATATCAGATCTTCAAATGTGGGTGCTTTCTCCCTTGTCGCCAATCCAGTGAAGAACATCTAAAATTCATCACACATCCCACTTAGTGTGATTGAGACAAGATCAGAGTCAAACACCACCTCTCCAATGTCCGCCAATCCGTCTTTCACATCTTTGATCCACGCAACAAATGCAATAGCAGTCTCCATTTCTTCCATCCTCATTGAAAATAGCTTGCTTTTAAGCGTCATAATTCGACTTGTGTTCTGGGTCTGATACATATTCTTGATGGTCGTCCAAATCTCCAAGGACGTTTTACATTCTCTGATGTGTGGGATAACACTATCCTTCACGGACATCTTCAACAACAATTTCACCTTGTTCTCTCGTTTCTCCCATTCTTGCTCCTGTGTCCGTGCGTTCAGCTTCAGCTCATCACCTATAACTACGGACCAAGCATTCGCACCCTCAAGAAAGGTCTGGATCTTAAACTTCCAATTCGTGAAGTTAGATCCATCGAGTTTACCAGACTCGTGAAGGTAAAATTCCATTGTATTACTCATTATGATCAGATCTAGAAAATGAATCTACCCACAAAAAAACGATACCTGTCAGATCGATCTGTCACTTCTACCACCGATCTACATTGTTTGGCAATCCCACTCCGATGAGAAAATTCAGCGTTTTTCAATATAGCCGACAAATTGATATGATCAAAATTGATCCGATCTGCCTCTCCCGGATAGATCTGCAACTTCGCCGATCTGCACCCCTTGCAAATCACCAAACGAATATGAGGCTTCCCACAGATCTCCTTGAAGGTGAGTTGGCGCTCTCCCGAGCAAAAAATCCGCGCCAAGAAAAAATCCGTGCGAGGCAAAGATGCTGGCGCGATTTTTCCCTTAAAATTCACGCCAATGCGGTATTCTGGCACGCTTAATTAAGAAACAGTCGCACCAATCTAGAATTCTAGCGCGCTTAATTAAGAAACAGTCGCGCCTATCTAGAATTCTGGCGCGCTTAATAGCCAGAAACCCGCGCCAACCACCTTTTACAAAAAAAAAAAAACTTCCGAGTCCGAGCGAGGTGTTCTACAGTCCACCTGCTCAATTGAGAACAGAGCTCTTGTGTACACGCAGCCACAGAGGCACTTCAAGTCACACAGGCAATTCTACCACACAGGAAAGCTAGCTAGCTACAAAGGCACTTCAACCACAAAGGTGATAAAAGATCAGGCTCACCCAATCTGAGCTCTGATACCAAGATAAAATATGAATAGAATTGAAAAGAAGGAGATGTAGCTCACAGGTGTGGCCTGCACCTGGAGACTACACTCACAAAACAGAGAGATCACTCTCGTACACTCTATTACAATCAATGAAAGATTACATCATTTAAATACAACTTTAGAAATCAGGAAGTTGCAACCAAACTCCTAAATTCTAGAAGCAAATCCTAAACTAAGGAGATATGTTACAGCTATGTAACCATTTCTCCATTAATACAAAATAATATTTAATTATTTTCAACTGAAAATAAAAAATAAAAACAGAATTAAAATAATTTAACAAATAATTTTTTTTTTTATATAAAGTTAACCTTACATATATTGGTTTAATTTTTGGTTAACCCTAAAACTAATTGAAGTTCAACTCATTATCCAATACATTACTGCCACAGGGATAATAATGAAAGGATCAATCCCCGGATGCGGGTGGTAATTAAGGAATTTAAGACGATGAGACGGAGCAACGGCGGGCGAGACGACCACTTGGCCCTCTGCAACCATTCCAATACCAACATGAATAATCCTCATGGCACCTCGTAGGCAGCATTTAATGCTTGCTCTTGCCAAGGCAAAACCATCACCTGCATAACCATGGAATTGGTGAATAACCCGATCATTCTTCCCCTGTTTCACTGCGCTTGCCCTCCACAGGCGGGAGAGCCCACTGAGCGAACCCGCGTGGGATGCAGATGTTGGCTTGTGTGTTGTCTGGACTGGGGTAATGGCTTCCACCATTTCCATACTAACCTTTGCAATTTGGCTCCTGCCTCTCAGCACTTAGTAACCTCTACTCAGTATTCCTCTGCCAACTCTTCTTCCACCCCCCCTGACTCTGCAACTGCCCCTACCTCCATCATGGTCTGCCACCGTATGCGCAGTCGTCGTGGTGGCACGCGCGGTGTTATCTCTCACTCTGCTACTTTACACAGCCACAATTCGACTTCCCTTGCCTCCTCAGCTGAAAATCCCCGCGAGTACAATGGTGCAGGTCATTATCCGAACACCAAAAGTGGTAGAGGCAGAGCCTGCCTCCACTACTCCAGACGCAACGAGGTGGTAGTATGCATTGCTACCTTTCCTCTGCCTTTGAATCAGGGCCCCCACACGACGCAGTTCCGGTTCCATAGCTCTATGAATTGCCCGGTTATAGTCGCCACCGTCTCCATCTGCATTTCTAAAGAGCCTGAGTAGCAAGTTCCCATGACTACTTCCATGGAGGAGACGAACAGAGGAGGCCCAAGACAGTACAGAGAACAATGACGAGCCAGATGGTAATGGAGGTCAGAACAGAAGACATGGAAAGGCCATTGCTAGCAGCTCGCATGATTCTT
The DNA here is from genome assembly GCA_000404065.3 of Pinus taeda. Classification (NCBI taxonomy): domain Eukaryota; kingdom Viridiplantae; phylum Streptophyta; class Pinopsida; order Pinales; family Pinaceae; genus Pinus; species Pinus taeda. The sequence continues at coordinate 61,580 of APFE031194367.1, read as the reverse complement.
TAGGCGTTCCAAGTGACACGCGGGTAGTGGAAAGCCATCTGGAGAACACGTTGTGGCCGCAGGATGAAGCTGGAAGCAGAGAGGGAGGACATCAGGCAACGGGACGTGGCGAGGCAGACAACCCAAATTACTGGGCATGTCCTATCGTGGAGGACCCCGCTCCGGACCTAGCGACACATGTCACACCTGAAAGGTAGCATTTCATTTAGTTCTGGGTTTATTTTCTGTCTTGCTTATGTGTCCTCAGGGTAATCTGCTAGTTGGTTGGTCCAGTCAGAACAAACTGTTGTTTTTCTGGGTGGTTTTGTTGTTGGCTAATACGCTGGTCTATTCAGGAAACCTGTGGGTTAATTTTGGATGTTTATTGGACTATTTACTTTTGGACTGGTTTCCCCTTTGTAGGGTCAGCGTCAGAGAATTTTCATGATTGCGCACTGATTAAGAGAATTTTCATGGTTGTGCGTTGATTAAGGCCGAGACCCTTTACCGCCCAAATACTATGTAACTTTTTTGTATTATATCAATAGAGTAACCTTATTTAGAAAAAAGAAAAAAAATTAATGAAAGAATCAATGAATACTTAAAATCCTAAATATACGAGCAGCCTCATGAATTAAAAATAATGAAAAAACCAATGAATACTTAAAATCCCAACGATAAATGAAGTTGCGGTCTATGAAGAGATGAAACATGAGATTGTCTGTAATTCAACGACCTCTTCAAGGATTCGGCGGGATTCCAATCTGTTTAAACGGGTAAACGTTTGGCTGGATCTCGAATTTGTTCAGACGCGTAAAAATTCTCTTGGTAAAGAACTCATAATTCCGAGGATGTAGAAGTATATGTATGTTTTGGGAGATCAATGTACATGACTGATCCATGTTCTCCAAGGAACATCAACACATTCAATGCGAGCAGTTATTCTATTTATTAAATGGGAACATCCACGCTACCAGAACTCCTCAGTATTCGTCTACAACAGATCCCAAAGCTTTAGTCAGAATTCGTCAATGGTATCCAACTTCGGCTTCCACGAATTGCCTGCCTTCAATCTCAGCTGCGCAAGCACCGCTAACAACTCTAGATCGTCTTCCAAATTCAGCTTCTGTACCGCAAGCCCCTCCTTCTGCGCCCCACTAATTTGTTTTCTCTCCTCCAATAGGAATACATGTTTCATTTCTGGCGGGAGGGGATGGATGAAGACGTCAAGGAAGGGAAGTACTTTGGCGCCGGAGCGTGGCCTGTTCACAGCTTTCATGGTAGAATTGGCCTTCAATGCCAGGGAGGTCATGTCTGTCCCAGAGAGTACCGAGTGCAGTTTGGGCATGGGCAGAAGAAAATAGAGATGCCCCAAATCCAGTTCTTCATCTGCCGTGAGAGGATTAATGGTACGCCCAATCTGCAAGCGTGACATACAAAGTGGTGAGGATTGTCCAGCATCAGCTCTGTTGCCTTTATCCGCCTCTGAAAGTCCTGAATGTTGCCATTCCAATGGATGACTTTGGCAGTGGTGGAAGGAACAGTGTTCAGAGGGAAAGAAATGTAAGTGTTGTTGGAGATCAGATGCACAGCAAATTAAATCATACTCAACAAATCAATCATGCACGTAAAGACACAGGTTTAACGTGGTTCACCCAACCAATCTGGGCTACGTCCACACGACATAGGCATCGTCAATCTTTATTAATCAAATAGGAGATTACAAAATTAAATTCTCACAACCTCTCACACCCTCTTGCAAACAATCCGAATGGTTGCCTGTTTTATAGCAAAGGGAATCTAACAACCTCATTAACTCACTTTCATCAAATATAGGAGGCATTAATCATCTCTCAACAACCTGGAGCTAATCTAGGAACTGATTCTTATTGTTGTCATCTACTGAGATTTTTCCTATCTTATGTAAAACAGAAAATCTCAACAATCTCCACCTTGACAACAATTAGCCTAATGCCCTGTTATTATTATTTTATCTTTTCTACAAGCCAAGAGAAGCCAAACACCAGCGTAGCTTCTCTAACAAAACTGGTTTCGTGAACATGTTTGAACAATTCTCCTTTATATGCACCTTTTCAAGAGAGACTCCCCTTTCAATGATAACATGTCTTACAAAATGGTACTTGATCGGTATATGCTTTGATTTACTATGATAGGCCGGATTCTTAGCCAAATGTATTGCACTTTGACTATCACAAAATAACTTGATGTTGTCCTGCAACCTACCAAATTCACCAAACAAACCTTTCAACCAAATCGCTTCTTTGCAAGCATGAGAAGCAGCAATGTATTATGCTTCAGTACTGGACAAAGCAACAACGTTCTATAGCTTTGACATCCAACTGATAGCTCCACCTGCAAGAGTAAAGACGTACCCTAAAGTTGACCTTCTCTTATCCAAATCACCTGCAAAATCGGAATCAACATATCCGCAACAAATTCACTACTCTTATTGTAAGAAATACAATAACTACTTGTGCCTCTCAAATACCGAAGCACCAATTTCACTGTTGACCAGTGTTCTTTAACCGGATTTTCCATGTACCTGCTGACAACCCCAACTGCATGTGAAATATCTGGTCGAGTACAAACCATCGCATACATTAAACACCCTACTACATTGGCATATGGAATTCGAGACATATAATCCTTTTCTTCATATGTATTAGGACATAAACTCGAAGAAAGCTTAAAATGGGAAGCGAAAGGGACTGAAACAGGCTTCACATTATTCATACCAAACCTCAAAAGTATCTTCTCAATATACTTCTGTTGTGATAGCCATAGCTTACCATTGCTCCTGTCTCTGAAAATCTCCATGCCCAAATCTGTCTTGCTGCTCCTAGATCTTTCATATCAAATGTCCTTGCCATCTGAGCCTTCAACCTGTTGATTTCTTCTATGCTTTTGCTTGCTAAAAGCATATCGTCAACATACAATACCAAGATAATGAATATGCCATTATTCAACTGTTTAAAATAAACACAATGATCATATTCACTTCTAACATATTTCAGACTCAACATGAAAGAATCAAACTTCTTATACCACTGCCGAGGTCACTGCTTCAGGCCATATAATGACTTCTTGAGCCTGCAGACAAATTTCTCATTGCGATGCTGAACAAACCCTTTCGGTTGTTCCATATATATTTCCTCATCTAAGTCTCCATGTAGAAATACAGTCTTAACATATAATTGTTGCAACTCTAAATCAAGCAAAGCCACTAATGCTAACACAATTCTAATTGAAACAATTTTAAGCACTGGTGAAAAAATCTCATGAAAGTCAATACCAGCTTTCTGAGAAAACCCTTTTGCAACCAGTCGTGCTTTGTACCTATCTTCCGTATCATTCACACCCCGTTTCAGCTTGAACACCCATTTACACCCCACAGTTTTCCTGCCTTTCGAAATCTCAACCAGATCCCATGTGTCATTCTTACTCAAGGCCATCATTTCGTCCTTCATGGCTGCTTTCCACTTGTCACTTTTCGAACCTTCTATTGCTTCCTGATAGCACAGAGTTTCACGTCATAGCAGTTTAAATGGCAACTGATAAACATAATTCATCATTACTTCTTGGTGGCCGATTGATTCTTGTCGACCTCCTTAAGGATGTTTCTGGCGCTTCTCGATTGGTGGTACACCATCTGTAGGGGAATTCTTGTCGATCAGTATCTGAGACCTGTTCATGATCTAAACCTGAACCCTGTTCATGTTCTGATTTTGAAACCTGTTCATGACTAGTATCTGAACTATGGTCATCATGACTATCATTAGAAATGCTATCAAACTGAATGTGCTGAAAGTCAAATACACCATCCTGTTTCAATCTACTATCTACATCTAACTTTACAAAATAGGATTCATTAAACTTTACATCTCTGTTGATGATGATTTTGCGGGTAGTCAGATCCCACAATCTATATCCCTTTGTTCCAACACCATACCCAACAAAGATATATCTTTTAGACTTTGGATCTAACTTACTTCGCTGATGTTTAGGCACTAGAGCATATGCATCACAACCAAACACTCTGAGTTTAGAATAGTCACAAGAGTCTCCTTTCCATACCTCTAGCGGAATATTGCAGTCTATGGTCGTCGATGGAGACCGGTTTATCACATAACAAGCTGTTGCCACCGCTTCCGTCCACAACTCCTTTTGCAACCCGGCATTACTCAGCATACTCCTTGCTCTCTCGAGAAGAGTCCTGTTCATGCGTTCAACAACTCCATTTTGCTGAGGAGTATAAACCATGGTCTTATGTCTCTCGATCCCTGCATCCTTACAATAGCTGTCAAATTCCTTGGAAGTAAACTCACCACCATTGTCAGTTCTTAAATATTTTATTGTTCTACCAATGTTGTTTTCTACCAATGCTCTAAACTGCTTGAAAACTGAAAAAACATCAAACTTTCTTTTCAACATGTAGACCCACACCTTCCTAGAAAAGTCATCAATAAATGATACAAAATAAGACGAACCACCATATGAAGTTGTAGGGGCTAGTCCCCAAACATCTGAATGGATATAATCAAGTATGCCTTTACTAGTATGTTTGCCTATTTTAAACTTTTGTTTATTTTGTTTTCCAAACAGACAATGCTTACAGAAATCTAACTTTCCAGACTTTAGATTTGGAAGTAACTTGCGATCAGCCAAAATTTTCAACCCTCTTTCACTCATATGCCCCAATCTTTGATGCCATAAGTGAATGGAACTACTGTCATGTTCAGACACAGTAGACACAAAACCTGACCCTGTACCTCCTTCTAACTGAAATAGATTTCCTACTTTCTTAGCTTTCATAACTATTAAAATGCCTTTGTAAATTTTCATTACTCCACCTTGAATTACAATTTTATATCCATTTGAATCAAGTGCTCCTAATGAAATCAAATTTTTCCTCAAATCTGGTACATGCCTCACATCAGTTAATATTCTAGTTGTCCCATCAAACATTTGTAGTTGTATGCTCCCAATCCCCACAATATTACATGTTACATTATTACCCATGTACACAACTCCATCATTAATTGATTTATATTCCTTAAACCATTATTTATGGATACACATGTGGTTTGATGCACTGGAATCTAACAACCAATGTTGACCATGATTTGACACATTAACTGATAATACTTCATCACTCATACTTGAACCTGATGCCGAACCTGTATCTGTCATATTTGCCTCCTTCTTCTCTGTCGAAGAATCTACTTTTGAAGTTTGTTGTTGTCGCTTCCAGTAGTCCTTCTTTAAATGCCCTGATTTGCCACAAAACCAACACTTTAGCTAACTCTTTTTCCCTTTCGACTTTGAACGTGAGTCGCTCGGCTTCCTGGGGCGTCTTTCTTTCGAACGACCTCTAACCATCATAGCTTCTGATGTAGAGGTTTCGGAATGTGACTTCCTCCTTGTTTCTTCCGATAATAAGGATGCAACTACATCATCAAACTCAATAGTTTCTGATGAACTAAGACTTATAGAAGTAACAAAATGATCCCATGATTCGGGCAACGAGCACAATAAAGTAATAGCTTTATCCTTGGATGGAATTTTTACTTCTATACTTTGTAATTGCACAAGAAGAGTATTAAAAGCATTTAAATGATCAGCAATCGATGTACCTTCCTTCATTCGCAAACTGTACAACTGTCGCTTCAGGAGAATCCTATTGGTTAAGGATTTGGTCATGTACAATTTCTCCAGTTTCGTCCACAAACCAGCAGCTGTTGTCTCTGCCACGATATTAAACAAGACATCGTCCGCCAGGCATAATCAAATAGCACTTACTGCTCTTTCATCCATCTCGTCCCACTCATCATCTGTGATGTTGTAAGGTTGTTTGGATTTACCCATCAATGCCTTTACCACACCTTGTTGGACAAACAAGTCATGCATTTTCACCTTCCAGATCTCAAAATTATTTTTTCCATTAAACTTCTCAATTTCAAACTGGGCACTTTGAGTTTTTGCCATCTTGTATCAGCAAAAAAACACAATAATCTCCAAAACCCAACTTTTAAATAAAAGAGGGTAATCTTAAAAAAAAAATAAACGACCACCTATGCTTTAAAAAAAAAAAAAAAAAATTATGCCCTTTGTACTTCACATATATCGTGTGTTTGAAATCCGGGATTGGGGTAATAGTGCGAGCTAGTAACAAATGGCAAAGATCATAATAAAAATTTCGGACATATCACAACTAAGACTTCGAAAGCCACTACTCGATTGGGTCAACAATGACAGAAGCACCGTCAATGTATTAGTTTATTGAATCACGGCCCTGTTCCCGTCTATTTAGTATAAAATTGACACCCCACCCATTTCTGCTTTCTTTCCTCCCAACACAATATACATATACAGTTTTATTTAAAATTACGGCTCTGTGAAATTTAATATTTCAAATTCATCTTCCAGACACTGCTATGCGAGTCTAAATGCCAGAGCAATATCCTTTGGGAACAGAACAAAAAATCGCTGCAAATTTTACTTACCATAATCGTTTGACATGCACCGTCCTCGCCCTATTCTGAGCTATGTCCTCATCCGACCCCGTGAGGAGCTCCAAGTGCTTCCGAAGACCTAGCAGGTCCCACTCACAGGTCCATAAAACAAGCTGGGAAAATACGCTGCCACGGGCGGAAATTTGAAGCTTCTGAGAGAAAGCGTTGAATGCAGTTAAGGCTAGAAGCAGAATACAAGGGCATGGGATTCAATGATCAGATCTTTAACTAGCACACTAGCAGCTCCACGCAGCACTAGCATGTAAATGCACCACGGATTTCTCAACGCACAACACTTTAAAAAACGCAGATGAACAACAACCCCTGTAATAGCAACACGTGCCTAGAGGCTGTCCTACGCACAGCACTCAACTCAGCGCAGGTCCAATCAGCGCAGCGCTCCGGGACTCCACGCAGGTTTAATCATGCATCAGCAGTTGGTCCACGCCCAACGCATCAACAGCATCAGCGCTCCAGCAACACCTACACTCCAACACATTGCCTGATCCAATGCACCACCATCAATCAACTGCGCTCCACCTCCAACATTGCTCTGATACCACTTGTTGGAGATCAAATGCACAGCAAATTAAATCATACTCAGCAAATCAATCATGCACATAAAGAAACAGGTTTAACGTGGTTCACCCAACCAATCTGGGCTACGTCCACACAACATAGGCATCGGCAATCTTTATTAATCAAACAGGAGATTACAAAATTAAATTCTCACAACCTCTCACACCCTCTTGCAAACAATCCGAATGGTTGCATGTTTTATAGCAAAGGGAATCTAACAACCTCATTAACTCACTTTCATCAAATATAGGAGGCATTAATCATCTCCCAACAACCTGGAGCTAATCTAGGAACTGGTTCATATTGTTGTCATCTACTGAGATTTTGCCTATCTTATGCAAAACAGAAAATCTCAACAAGTGCCCATCCTCAATATTATTACTTCTCTGTTTGTCTGTGTGTATATTACTTCTCTATTTCTCTGTGTGTAGCGATCGGGAGGTAAAGGGAGTGCAGGGAAATTCTACTCTGCCCGTCTGTGTAGAAATGGGGAGGGAAAGAGAGCGTAAGTGTATGGAGGGATGAGGAACCAAAGGCATTTATAAATGAGGAGGGATCGCATTCATAAGATGTGAATGTGATGAGTGGCAACAGCTCAGGTGTGGTGTTAAATGACAGTGAGAGAAGAAACATAGAAACATCGTCCGTGTGTTTATGAGAGGGAGATCCAAGTTGGACCTGACATGACGCGACATCTGAGTTCTAGTCTAGTGAACACAGACACACACACATATGAAAGACCTTTCTTGGCGTAGTGTTATTGAAAGGAACTTGGCTCCAGGGGCTATTTAAACAAAGGAAAGGGTTGGACGAGCGCAAGAAATAAAAAAGGCCCTTGGCTTAAGGGAAAAGCCAAGCTATATAGGAAGCACTGGAAGATATGTAACCAGGGTCAATTTATAATTAATATTAGGGCGTATGTTTATGAAATAAACCCATTTTGATTCCTCCCATTGTATTATTTATTAAAGAGATTTATTATCTTGGAAGGCAACTATAAATGGGGTGAAAGGAAGTGCCTTATAGAGTGACTAAGATTGTGAGTAAAGAAGGCTTAGAATTGGGCTTGCATCAGTGCATTTGAGAGCTTGAGGGCACTTGCATGCAGTGCACAGGGAGCCACAATAGGCACGAAGTCGATGGGGGAGAGGTTGTTCAAAGACATGAGGTTGGATGCAAATGACATACCAAGTTTTATACGCGATGTCCTTAATAATTGTAGAATGTGAACCACGGATAGCTCGACATAAACCTTCGTTTCCAAGAAAAGAAGCGGTTGTGGGATTTCGGTACATGCCCTTCTCTAAAATTTTCCCCCACAAATAGTTGGAGCGTGTGTATATTTATTTATTTATTTTTATATTTTTTAACAATTGTAGAATGTGAACCACGGATAGTTTGACATATACCTTCGTTTCCAAGAAAAGAAGCGGTCGTGGGATTTTGATACACACCCTTTTCTGAAATTTTCCCCACAAATAGTTGGCGCGTGTGTATATTTATTTATTTTTTATTTTATTTTATTTTTTGATATTTTTTTTCCAGTATTGATGAAGACCTTTCATAACCGTACATAAAACCCTTTTCAGAATTATTCAACATAGTCATGTCATTGTGACTGGAACCTGGGTGAGGAGGTTATCATTAAACCCTCCCAACCACCGAAGGTATACATCATTGACTAGCATGTACATTTTTACCCAATTTATAAATGCAAAGCAACTACTTCTCTCTTTTATGGATAAAATTGAACTTCTTGATTTTTCACATTCCCTGATCCCAATGCTCACACTAACTACATACTTATGGGTCGAGGACTCCCTTAAAAAGTTTTTGTAATTTTTCATAGCGAAGCAAAATCTGCCAATCGAAAATCCCTTCGATAACCTAAATTTCTATGTCATTTTCTAAAAAGATATTATTAAACAAGAAAATATATGATTGAAAAAAACTAAACAAATATATATATATATATATATATATATATATATATATATTATATATATATTAATTATTTAATAATTTCTCTTCAAAATAAAATCAAATATATAAATTTTAAATATGTTCCATTAACAAAAATAATAAATATAACTGCTTCAATATTTTTTAAAATTAAATAAAATTTTATTATTAAAATTATATTTTTTAATATATAATAGATCTAAAATATAATATATAAATAGGTTCAATATTTTATTTTTTTATTACATATAAATTGTATAATGAATAATTCTAACCAGTGCCTGGGAGTTGACTCCAGGGTTCTTAATCTAGAATGTTTGGAAGGAGCAAAATAACAAGATTTTCAAGGACAAGGCAAGCCCGGTGAGAAACATCCTAAAGCTAATCCTTAAGCAACTCAAAGAGATTGTTCATATCTTGGGAGGTGTTGATATCGGAAAACATTGGGCAAAGAGAGGCCAGAATCCTGAAAAAGTTAGAGTTCAAGGTTCATCTCCCTCAGTGTTCTAAGCAGATCAACAAGAAGAATTCAATAGATAAGGCTTTCTGGCAACCCCCTTCTCATGGTTTTTTAAAATTTAACATCCATGGGGCTTCAAAAGGAAATCCGAGAGAAGCAAGTAATGGAGGGGTCATGAGGGATGAGGAAGGAAACATATAGGTCATCTTCCACGGTTATCTAGGAAAAGCAACCAACAATATGGCTGAGCTCATGGCAATAGAATTGTGCTTGGAAATACTGCTCAAGTACAACATTCACAATGTCATCATAGAGGCTGACTTGAAATTAGTCATTAATTCGGTGAAGAGGATAAACGTTGGTGTTGCACCTGAGAAAATCTCAGGACACTGGTGACTTCTGCAAGTCTACCAAAGAATCCAATCACACCTAAGAGTTCTAAGAACTCTTAGGTTGGTGCATGTTCGCAGGGAAGCCAACAAAGTGGCGCACTAGCTTGCCAATGAGGGAGTTCGAAACAAGCATATTGACTTATGTTGTAGGTGGGAGGAGGTAACGAATGGTGGGATGAAGGAGGAATGCTCTTCCTGGGCCCTCAGTGACAGACAGCAGTATCAGAATCTTACTGCATGTCAACGATGAATAAGTTTACCTCAGGAAGTTTATCAGAGGAAAGGCACGGTTGGTTCTCTGAGGGTGCTTCTAGAAACAAAGGTAGATATCGAGACAATAGATTTCTGCGCATAGGAAAAGGGATTACATGTACGCCAACTCCACTCATAATGCATGCCAGGCAGGAGGTCACCCTTTCGGCTATGTATTCCTCGTGCAATGCGGGGAAGGCCATAGGAAGAAATTATCAGGGGAAAACACTGCTCGAGATGTCCTCGGATGACAAGAGATGTCATTCAGCTAGTGGTGCGGGGAAGAGGATGAACAGTGACAACCACCTTCATCGTTGGGTAAGAAGCGAGCGGATGTGCTCGATTGGTTCTGTGGTCGTCAGATCCGAAGGACGCAGATCAACGGCGAACATTTGGTGGGCTAGTTGGTGGGCCCGAAAGGATAAAACCACTAATGGTTTACTACCTTCATCAGGCGCCATCCAAACCAAAGGCGGTTTTTATGAAAAGCCAATGATTCCACTCAGGAAGCACCACATGGCGGAGGAACAGAAAAGCAAACCGCCTTCATCACACGGTAATCAACAGGCTTTTAAGCCGCGTGATATGGACACCAACCGTTGGATCAAAATGAAGAGATCGAAAACGAGTGTTGATCGTGCAGCTTCACCTCGACGCGGGTTACTTTTTGACCGCTGGTTTGTTAGGAGTCAAATCAATGGTGGGTTCGAGAAGCACTTTGATTCCACTTGCCTGCTTTTGGTTCCAGGGTTGTCTTGTCATTGTTTCTGTTTGTTTTTTGGAGGGTTGCTTGAGTACTTTGAGTATTTTCTCTCTCCCTCTGTGGGAATCTGCGCCTCTGTGCATTTGATGTAACTTGTGTAAATCATTCTTTTTCCTAAGATAATAGAAAGACCATCTCTTGCTTTAGCGAAATAAATAAATAAATAAATAAATAAAAATTAAAAAAAAAATAAATAAATAAATAAATAAATAAATAAATAAGAATAATATTAATAATAATAATAATAATAATTCCAACCAGTCTAACTTTTTTCTTTTAAATTTTGACTTCAAATTTTAAATAATTAATAAAAAAATAAAGTAAAGTATTCTGTTGGACACCTAATCCTCAATGGGTTAGTGTGGAAGCCGAATGGACAAAAGGAGTTTAAGGGACCTTGGGATGTGAAACCCAACAGTCACCACGTGTACTATAAATGTATATGATTTGTTAATAAAAATTGTATTGCATGTTTTATCTTTCACATCTCTCTTGTTGTCCATGTGTGTTTAACATGGTATCAGAGCTGGTACGTTCATAACCTTCTCAATATTGTGTAAGCCACTTGTTTTTGTGGCATGTGTAAACCAACGCTTCTATGTCTTAATGAGTTTTTTATGGTCCATCTCTGCAAATTAGTTGGAAGTCATTGAACTCGTATATGTTTTGAAGTTTTTATGGTATATAAAAATCATTAAGTGGCGTATTGTGAGTGGAACTGTATACAGTGCATGTTTCCTGTGCATTAAAGACTGAAACCTGAAGGGTTGTATTCCTTTGTTTGGGCCGGAATGCATTATGTCATAAATAATTAGTTCTGAAATTTCCGATATGTGTCAAAAGCGTTTCAATGATGTTGCGCTACTATGTTATAACGCCTATGTCGTTCTGCCACACCTGCGCTGCCCTGAATTCGCTCAGAATCCAAAACCGTTCCATATTCCTGCGCCTCTGAGCTCTGTCCTGTCTAACTTTTCAGCTCTCTCACTGATTCATAAAACGTCTCTGACTGTTCAGCTCTCTCACTGATTCATAAACGTCTCTGGAAGGTATTAGGTGCACAGATTTCATTCGAAACTCTGAGTAAAAGTCCTTGGCATACGCGGATCCCATATTCGAAGCACAGAATCAGCCCCGCCTACAGCAATTAGTGCAGAACCTTCACCACCGATACTCAGACAATGCAGTGCTTTCCGACAATCCACTGTCAATGAATTAACGCCAGTTTCAACATCCCAACTCCGCACTGAATGGTCCCAAGAGGCAGAATAAATCGTATCTTTTTCAAGCCAAACAACGGAAGAAACACACTGGCTATGTCCTTCCAACATCCTTGATGCTTCAATCTGAGAAATAATATGTTTTGTGCTGTCTTCTAATTTTCTCTTCTTCACTGAACCAGCATTGCTCTCAATATCCATCTCTCCCGTAGTTTGCCATATTTTTATAGAGCAATCCTAAGAACCTGAACAAATCAAATTCCTACGTGGACATGCCGATACAGTTTGAACAGATGAGGTATGGCCTTTCAAAAGTTTGTATGGTCTAACAAATCTTCCCATTTGTCATGTGCTCATTGGGCTTGAACTGCCATCAGATTCTAGTGATAGTTCTATAAATCTAGCTACTGCCTCGAAGGATCGAACACTACGACTGTGGCAGTTCAAGCGGGATAAAGAAATTGTTGACATCACTACAAATCGGATTAACAGGCTAATTTTCAAGATACGCAAGTTGAATGTGCCGTTGGAGTAGATATTCGTCTGCACAATAGTCACCTGGAACGATATCAAGAATGCCTTTGGCATATATGGATGTAATCTTATTACATCCTAAGCAAAGGCTTGAACAAAAGACAAAGCAAGCGACCCTAAGCAGAGACATAGCACAACGCTAAACAAAGCCATTGAGCAGAAATAAAGCACATGTCATTGAGCAGAGCCAGAGAACAACCCTGAGCACAGACAAGAGTAATGCTCGAGCCATGAACATCGAGCTTAAGCCACGACGAGGACATTGAGAAAAAGCAAAAGTCAGCATCGTCTAATTTTTGAGCTTTCTGGGTACCAATTACCTCCCGAGGGGAAAGTCTACTCCATGGATCAGAGAGGCCACATAGCAACAGTCACACGTAACCTTAAAAAGCCTTGAACATAGATACTTCCGTAGTAATTTTAAATAGACAACAGCCAGAAAGGAAAAGGAGATAGCAGTCCGTAGGGAGACAGATAAGGCGGGAGAAGTCTGCTGTTGATATTATTGAATGGTATTTGCATGGGAGACGCAAGATTTTTGAATTAAACTATTTTGAAGCTTTAAGGTCACGAGTAAGGTACAAATGCGAAACTGTCTCGAGCTTAAAAATTGGCGGTCGTTGTTCAAAAGTGCTTGAATTCTGTTTAGTAGTATTGTTAGACCAACCAAATTTTTTTCCAGATTAAAGCTTCAGATGGACGGCTTGAAAGTGCTTGAATACTGAAGATCAATAGGGGATTTTCCCTGCAAGATTCCTTGGTTTGCGAATACTCCATGATAGAGTCAGCAAAATTGTCGAAAAATTCAGCCAAGTTGACCCAGTTTACCCAAGTTACTAGATGAGCGACAAAGTTTGACAGAAAAATTGCCTATTTTAAGTAAAGTTTATATGAAGTCCAAGCCATATTCATATTCTTTCGCTTCGCAGACTCGTTCCCAAGTATATTTCATGCGACTGTGGTGCAAATTGATCCTATGTTAGGGTTCTGCAAATTCACTTGTTTTCAGGATAAGGTTTTACAAAAGGTTTCTTTATAGATATTTACGTTGCAGCCTAAGTTTCTGAGAAACCGTGACTAGGCCCTCAACTCTGACAGGGCTTAGAATTTGATCAATCTCTTTAATTCATAGGTTCCAGAATGAAATGGCAAGTGTCTTCAATTCACCACACACTATAGTAAAATAAAGCACGATATCCAGTCTTTCAAAACAAACACTGACAGTGGGGAATTGCTAAACCCCACCAAAATTTGCTATTTATTTTGTTTGATCGGTAATCTGACGGATTTCCACAGAAGCAAATGAGAACGCATACCTGCCTTGTGAAAGGCCGCAACGAATTGGGAAATGACAGAACCATATGCAATATGATCCTGATACCATCTTCATGAATTTGCATAGATTTGGCTCTTATATTCTTTAGTTCTTCTACATACGTGCTCTGTGGTGGACTGTTATATGGTTTGAAACTTTGAAGCGTCATCCCTCTTCATGGATTAAAGTAGCTTTGTTGGAAGTTAAATTCTCAGGTGAATTGAAGAAAATTCATTTTGCAAGCTGATTGATTTGAAGTTGTTACCATAAATTTATATAAAAGAGCAATTGGTGTCCATATTTTCCTCTTTGTTTTACTAATTTTTTAGGTTAAAAATGGCTCCACTTGGTGCAATATTAGAGTTACTGGACAATCTAATATTCTCTACTATGGATAATACAGTCAAAATCAGCAAGGATTTTCTCACCAATATTCATAGTTGTCTACAAAATGCACTGGAAAAGATTGATTTTTTGCAACTTGAATCACAGCTACAACAAGAAGAGCTACATCAAAATAGACATCATTCTGAACCTGTTTTTGTTCAGAACATTGAGACAACCACCCATCAGCAACAAGTAGATAATGTAGAGTTCATTCAAATAAAGTAGCAGCTGTACATCCAGATGCAGAAACTCAGTCTGCACTTCCCAAGCCCATCATCAGACCTTGGGAACAGCTTGTCCACAACAAGCACAGAACTGGTCTTGGATATGAAAAGGACTTGTCCTTTCATATTCCAGACTATGCCAAGCCCATTCAGTTTCAGAGTGCTAGATTCATTCATGACAGTTCACCTACTCCTCATGATAGTTCACCTCCAGCTGTTTCGGATTCTACTCCTCTTCCACAACAACAACAACCACAACAGAATGTGAAATGCCAACACTGTGACCGAGTTGGCCATCTAAAAGATCATTGTTTTGATCTTCATCCATGTAAGCACTGTCATAAAACTAGTCATTCTTCAAACAGATTCTTCAAAAACAAACGTCCTGCAAGAACAAAGATTCATCTTGGATGGATCGCTTCTTGGCAATGGGCATCAACAGCCAAGAAGATATTCCAAACACATGTTAGAACTTGTTCTAAAGTATTGAAAAGTCTTGCAGCTGAGTTTTCTCCATCATCTCACCTTGTATCTGAGAGGGGGGGAAATGATGGTCATCTACAAGCTTCAAAGCCACATCAAGCGAGCCTAAGCCACAACCTGCCACACCAGTTTCAGAGTTGTAGCCAGAGAAAAAGATGCCTGTGAACATGCCTTCAGTTGGCAATCTGGGACACTTCCTCTAGCAGAAGACTTCAACTTCTTGTCAGTTTTGGAAGAGTTCCAGGAACAAAATTGAGAACACTTCCTCTAGCAGAAGACTCCATCTTCTTGCCAATTTTGGAAGAGTTCCAGGAATTGCATTAAGCATTCCAGAGTTTTTGTTCATCCTTAAACCATCACAGGTTGAGACTTCCCTTTTCAGGTTGAAGTTTTACCTTTTATGCGGGGTGAGACCTCCCTTTTATGGTTGAAGGTTTCCTTCTTTAAAACAATAGGATCACTTCCTCTAGCATAAGACTTCAGCTTCTTGCCAATTTTGGAAGAGTTCCGGGAACTGCACTAAGCGTTCCTGTGTTGGTGGCCATCCTTAAACCACCGCCCTTTATACCAACATTTCATAGAGCACATTCAGCCTAGTGCTGCCATGCATTTTTTGCACATTTTGTATTACAGCTCTTTTCTTGGACTCATACATAACCCTTCGGATTAAGGGGGGGAATGTTGGACACCTAATCCTAAAGGGTTAGTGTGGAAGCCGAACAGACTAAGTAGTCCAAGGGACCTTGGGATGTGAATCCCAACGGTCACCA
Source organism: Pinus taeda (assembly GCA_000404065.3). Lineage (NCBI taxonomy): Eukaryota > Viridiplantae > Streptophyta > Pinopsida > Pinales > Pinaceae > Pinus > Pinus taeda. The sequence goes on along the minus strand of APFE031194367.1, from coordinate 45,727 downwards.
TATTGTACTATAAATGTACATCTATTGTTAATAAAAATGAAATGCAAGCTTTATCTTTCATATTTTCTCTCGTTCACCATGTCTGTTTAACATGATATGTGATCCGATCCTTGTAGAAAAAGTTGGTAATTTCCGCTTCCCTGGAACTTTGACAATTTGGGTGCAACACTATCTCTGTTGATGCTTTCGCATTGTTGCTACAATTACTGCAATAATGAGTCTGATCTCTCAGATCTTGAAGCACTAGCTTCCATACGGCTACTCCCTTTGAAGCTAGAGTCCCTCTAAGCCTCGATCTCCCTTTGGGAAATCTCTCTGCTCCCTCTTGGCAATTCGCACTATCCCCCTACACTGGAAATTGGACTACATAGTTCTTCACTGGCAATCCTTGGCTAGAACTGCACCTGCATACTGCAACTGGGCAATTCAAACTGCTCGTCTCACTACATCTAGCTCTGCGATTGCCTCCTGGGTACTAGCTACAACTAGATTTGCAATTGTCTAATGACAAATTGCATTTGCTGACACTGAATCTGCTACTGCGATAAGGTGGGATCCTGTAGCAAGGGTGATGGTTCCACTGTAACAAATTGGAATTGATCTCACTGATTTCCTTGTTGCAATTGCACTGAACATTTCCCATCTGGCACACTAGAGTATCATACTACTCCACCTCCTAGATCTGGTTCCCAATGAACTGCTGGTATTGCCACCACATTTTCTGCATAGGTCTTCAATCCATGTTCATTCAAAAAGAAGGACATCCTAGCCTTCTAGATGACATAGTTGGAGGCTCCATCCAACCTATCCTAATCTCTAAGCCCTGTTGTGGCCATCTCTGATCAAGTAGAAAACTCCCTCTTTCCCTCTGCTTGGATGCTACTCTGCTACTCACACTCCCTTCTGGAATGCACAAATCTATTGGCTGCTACAACTAATCTTCTTGGAAAAATTGAACTTCTGAGACTCGAAGTTCCCTGAGAAAATTTTTCCCTCTGCTGTGTGTGCTTTTCTCTTCCACCCGACGCTAGTTCTGTTGCTGCACAACCCTCTGCATCCAACCAACGAATCTGCTCAATGAAAATTTGAGTTGTTGTTGCTCCCTCTAACTGCTGGAATCACTAACCCGGGAAACTCAAATTTTCTGCAACCCTGCAACTGAGAATCGAATTCCTGCCCCAGCAATTCGGCTTGCCTGTTAATGAATTGTGCAACCTCGACTGCTACTGAAAAGCAAGCCGTCGAACTACGCTTGCGCAGGCTATGTGTCAACCTGATGCTTCCTGTTGCAATTGTTGTTTGAACTGACTACTAGTTTAACTGTCCTCTTGCTGCTGACTAGGAAAACGTCTCTTTGGCACTCTGGAACTTCTTACCGACCTCTGGAACTTAAAACGTCTTCCTTCCTAGCAAATCAAACTACCTTCTTAAGGCTTTGCGCTGCCTCTGCGCAACCTCCTAGAGAAAAATTGACCTCTCTGCAAATGCAATTGCTGAATTTGGAGAACTTCATCCAACCTCACTGTCCCTGACCCTCACTGACTATGCTTCTTGACTGAAGCTCGAACTCTCCGACAACTAACTGTTGCTACTCTAGAAAATCAAATTCTCCAAGTGACTCTGGTATATTCTCCAAGTTCCCATTGACTTCTTCTTATAATCCTTTGTTGGAGCACCAACGACCAAGATTGAAATTTAATCAAAGGGCTAGGATCATCTTGAAGTTTATTCATGGGAGTTTCTAGACTATTCTCCCCTTGACTTAATTAATTCTGATTAATTAACCAGTTTTCCTAAGTTTAGACTTAGGAAACATTAAAAAAATAGGTTACTAATCTAATTAAGTCAAGTCTAGGTGGAATTTCCATAAACAATTTCTGGGTTTTGGAGATCTCATGCATTATAGCCTCTCCACCAAATTTTTGCAGTGGGGGTCTAGTGTCTCGACACCTCATGGTGGAACTGGAGCCTTGGTCTTGGGAATTGTGTCCTACAAATCCCGTTTGCGATTCATTGCCTCTTGTAGAGTAGTGGGTTTGCTTGCCCTCACTAGCCAACGTAAGGGCTCAACCAAACCTTCCACAAAGGTGTAGACCCTCTTAGCCTCTAATAAATTTGGCACCATCATAGACACTCTCATGAACTCTGCGATGTAATGCTTAGGGTTGCCTATCTACTTGAGCTAGGTCACTTCTCTGAAGTGTGCCTCTGGATCCCTCCTGTGAAAATGCTCCACAACCCTTATTGTGAAGTCCTCATAGGAGGTCACCCTGGTTTTCCCTAGTGTGGTCAACCCATGGAACCACCAATCGTGTGCCTCCCCCTCCAAGTGCAAGGTAGTCATTTTAATGGCTTCCACCTTAGTCATACGACTAAGCTTAAAATCTGTATCTAACTTCTCCACCCATGTTCTAGTCGTGCACTTGGATGAGGCATCAAATGTGGGGAGATACATCCTCTCAATGGTACGCTGCAATTGTGAGTTCTACGTGCCTGCACCTCCTGCACCCTTGCCCTTCTCCCCCATTGCAGCTCGAAACTCCTCCACCATTGACTGCCATCATATTCCAATGACATATTGTTTCTCATGCTATGTAATGTTGTCAAAATGATGTTGAAGAGATGTGCTTGCGTCTGAGTTGGCTAAATACCATATAGAGTGAGTGAACTGTCTTATTGGTCGTGTAATAGTCTAATAAAGTCAAAGAGTCAGGATCTTGAGCTGCCAAGCTTATCCATCATCATTGTATGGCCTTGTAAATATTACTGAGTGTTGGGTTGTGTTGGAATTTTTGTCAGTCAAAGTCATGCATAAAACATTGTGATGTACTCATTCAGCTAAAACATGGATGAAACCTTTATAAACTCTCTTAATAGACTAGCAGCAACAATCAACAAATCCCTTTCCAAGCGAATACTTTTAATGCTACAACAAGAGCAACCACAAAAAGAACATGAATTGGGACCCAAAATCATTGCAATTTGAACAAATTTGAGATTCATGGGGTTTACAGTGAAAGGCCTTCTCAAATTGGAAGAATTTGTTTCACTCCTCTCCAAAGTGGACGAGTTAGATGGTAAGGGCTTGATTTGGGTTCTAAAACTAGCCATGCTTGCCTAAGTGCAACACAATTATTTGGAACACCCTTATGTAGGGGTCAAACTTCCAATGGCCTCTTGTCTCAGTAGTATCATGATTATGACTGCACCAACACCTCCTTACAATGGTGAGATAATGAAGAGAGTCTTCTGACCAATAGTATACACCTTTCAAGATTTGGATAAAGTGAGGGTCCTACCTTTGAGAAGAAGCTTGAAATCCTAGAAGTCACGGCCATGGTTAGATCTTATGACCTCACGTTTGAGCGGGAGTGTGATGACTTGATCTTGCAAATGTTCCAACACTTCTTCAGCATTAGGAAATATCATCCTAACACGGTCAAAACACACATGCAATCCATTTTATCTTCATGTATGGGAGGCCATGATGCCATTTGCAGGGAGTTACTTGTTGAAATTTCTAAGTCTGACACGTCAGAAATTCCTACTGCATTATTTGGTTTATTTCACCTACTTGTTTATTTCTTAACAAGTTATTTAGCCATATAAATACTGAAAATAAACACAAATGCAATCTCAACTCATATACAGATCATCAACTGAAATAATAGACAAACACACAAGGGACACCGTTATTTTTGGAGAATCGTCCCCAGAAAAACCCATTTCAGGAAAACCAGTGCAACAGTTCTAATGGTTTAATTATTAAGCAACTTTCTTGAGTACAACTTGGGTGCCAAACTGGCTCATCCAACAAAGATTTCTGCACAGCAGTAATACCTTTCTTCAGAAGCAGATATTTAGCATCTCAACACTAGTCTGCCCCACGAAAATCCTTCCGGTGCTTCTGCAAGGCTTTGCGTTAGCCCTGCTAGCCTCTGCGCAACTCTGGAGCCCTCTGTGTTAGCCTTCTGCCTCTCTACATCAGTTCTCTGGCCTTTTGCGTCACCCACGCAGGCCCCTCAGCGTCTGCGCAGTCTTTGGATGCCTTTGTGTGGCTCCTGTTGGCTCTGTAAGCCTCCTCAATCACTGTGCTGGTCCTCTGACACTATCTTTGCCTCTTTGCTATGTACTCATTGCCCCTCCCTATAATTCAGATCACTTGTTCGATTTCTCTCTGCAAACCCCGCTCTAGAAAATCGAATTGACTGATCGATCTTGGTGTGTCTCCAACTGACTCTCAAGCCTCCTCTTATACTTTTCCTGTTAAGTCTTCAACGGTCGAAATTAAGTCTTTAATCAACGACTAAGATTAGATTTGGCTTGATCCATGTCATTTAGAAGCTTCTCACCCAGTTTTATATTAATACCCATTAATATTTTAATTTTCCTAAGATTAGACTTAGGGACCCCATTAGAAATATTAATTATTTTAATATCTCTCTAATTGGGTGGAATTTCTCCAAACCATTTTTGGGTCTTGGAGATCTCATGTGCTTTAGCTTCTCCACCAATTTTCATGGCTAGAGTACATCCGATGCTACCCCAAATCAACACTTCCTCTTAGCGAGGAATGTGCTCTAGTAATGCTCCACCACTGAACATCACACTGATCCTCCAGCACTGGTACCTGTGCTGATGCTGGGCACGCTGCCCTACATCCACTGCACTACTACCTCTTGTACTGCTGCCCATGGCTCTGCCACTGCCACTGCTACATTTGTATTGCAGCTCCCTCTCAACATGCTGCATCGTGTTGCCCATAGCACTACCACTGCTAACTGTTGCACTGCAACTCAGTTACCGAGAAGTAAGTAATTGATCTACCCAACCACTGACATCCTTGTCAGTTTGAAAGCCTTCTGATGCTGAAGGTACTTCTGCAGCTATCCTGTTCTTCCTCTGCTGCCTCTACGCTGTTGCAAACACTTTTTTGCCTCTCGCACTGCTACAACCTCCTCTATGCCTTTCTGCACTGCTGCAACCACCTCTGTGCCTCTCGCACTGCTGCAACCTCCACTGCGCTACTACAGACCTCTACATTCTAGCATTGCCTTGTTGCTCCATCCGCATCTTGCTTCTACCAACATCTGTCATACTGCTACTGTCATCCGAGGCTCCTGTAGCCATATATGATCCAAGAGTTTGGGTACCTCAAGGATCTTGCCCCTCATCTTTTGTAGCCCTCCTGACTACAACTCGATGTCTCCCCACCTCTTCTCTAGAGGTGCATGAGCACTCATGGCACAGTCGTCATCAGTCTCAACTTCTTTCTCCGCTTTAGCCGAAGCTGCCTTGGAGTTAGAAGCCTCTCCCTTATTCTTCTTCCTGGGACATTAGGTTGCATAATGTCCCAACTCTCCACAATGGAAGCACTTCACCTTGGAGATGTCCTTCTTCTTCCTCTTCCCCTGCTGTCCCGCAAAAGCTAGAGCTGCATCCTCCTCCTCTTTCTTGGTTTGACCTCCTTTGCTGCTACTTCTACCTTGGTCAACCGTCTCATCTTGTTAAAATTGGCAACCAGGGCAAAACTTCATGTGGGTCATCTTATTCATGGTTGTTAATATTTTTATTAGATTCCTCTTGTCGAGAAGTGTAGGATTGATATAAAGATCATCCGATTTCGATAAGTATTCGTGGAGATATGAATTTATTTTGATTATGGAATTATTATCAAGCCGACGTACAACTCATGTAGGCTCAGAAGTCCAACAATCGCATCTATTCAAACAACAACGTTGTGTATAAATATAAGAGGATTTTTTCTCATTTGCACTCACTCTTCTCATCACATCTCTCTCTCTCTACTGCGCAGAAATGAATCTCTTCTCTACTTCACAGAAATGGGTCTCTCTCTCACACATGTGAAGTCGGAAGCTGTTGAACCTGAAGCTGCAACTGCAGATCCAAAGATTGACATGCGTGGCCTAGAAGATCTCCTCATCTGAACTGTGCTATAGGTTCATCTGAACCTCCTCTAAAAACCGCAATTTTTGGTGGTGGAATGAAGTCAATCCAACGAACGGTTTGCAAGATATCGACTGCCCTAGTTTGAAGACGGAAACTGCTGAAACTGAAGCTGCAACTGCAGAAGTAAAGATTGACTAGCGTGGCCTAGAAGATCTCCTCATCTGAATTGCATTGTAGGTTCATCTGAACCTCCTCTGGAAGCCGCAACTTTTGGTAGTGGAATGAAGTCAATCCGACGGTCGGTTTGTGAGATATCCTCTGCCCTAGTTTTGATGATGAAGCTGCTAATGCTGATGTTGCTGATCTAGGGTTTGCTACTGCTGATATAAATCAGATTTATTGTACTATTTCTCTCTGTTGAATTATTGAAGATAAAAGAAGATTTGATCAAAGGGTTTTCCCACACATTGTGGGGTTTGTCCCTGGCTAGCTGCCACATCTTGTGTCTCTTGTCTTGGTTTGTTTTCTGTCGATTGTTTAATCTTCTATCTGCACTTTACTTTATGTACATGTGATTGCTAATCTGTGGAATATAATAAGAAAAAGAAGTAAACTGTTATAAGCATAGAACATACCATAACTTAACATGGTATCAGAGCTGAGGTGAAGACAAAGGCTGAGCAAGAGCAAGAGCAATCACTGAAGAGAAGATTGGCAAGGCTATCTTAAAAGAACTATGGGGTCCTCAACACTCTTTCCTGCCGAAGACAAGCTCCGTGAGAAAGCTGACTATCACGGATGGAAGATGTCTGTCGATCTAACCCTGGAGGATCAAGGAGTGTTAGGTCACGTGAGAGGCAATATTGTTGAGCCTCCATCAAATGCATTCGCTACTGCGTGGAACAAATGGAAAACTGAAGAAGTCAAAATAGAAGATCATCTGGGACTCTATCGATAAGCGCTTGGTGGCCTACATCTCTGATCTAGACACCTCTAAGGAAATCTACGATAGACTGGTGAGTTTATTTAAAGTTAATGATGCAAATCAAATTTTGTCTCTTAGAAATAAGCTAAGGGAAATCAAGAAGGGTAAAGATGAGAGTATGCGAGCATACTTCTTAAGAACCACCGAGATCAAGAACGATCTCCTATCTATTGGGGAGACTATTACTGACAGAGAAATGGCACTCACAACTCTTGGAGGATTACCATTCGAATGGTACGTGTTCAGAACTACTCTTCTGAACTATAATGTAATCCCTGGTTTCGAGGAATTAATGGCTAGATGCATTGAAGAAGAAACAAGGGTAGAAGAGCAGGAAATGCCCCTGTCTAAAGGTCCTCCTCCTACCTTTTCTTCTCATGCTAAGAAAAGAAATAATTCCGGGTCTAAATTGAAAAGAAAGGCTGGATCTAAGGGTGGAAGAAAAGGACGATGTTTCATTTGCATTAAAGCAGGTCACTATGCAAGGAAATGCCCTGATAGAAAGGACTCCCACCATGACGATGATCAAAATCCCTCTCATGGTAATCGAAGGGATGGAAAATTCAATAGCAAAGGTAAGAGGAGAGCTGGGAATCGAGGAAGAGGATAACCATTCAAGAAGGCTAGAAAGTCCAGGATGTATTAAATGCACCTGACCTCAAAAAGAACCTAGTGTCCATCTCGGCAATGGAAGAAAAAGGCTACAAGGTAACCTTCAGCGATGGCAAGGTATGTATATGGAAAAATAATGTTAAAGATGCATTTACTCTTGGGTTTAGTGTTGATTCATTATATCAGGTTGATGGAAGTCTGCTAGGTGTCATGTCTTGTGACAACTCTTCAGTCCAAATTTTGGCATCAAAGGTTTGCCCACCTTCATTACAAAGCTCTACTCGATGTAAGACATATGGTAACAGGGATGCCCGAATTCCAAGTAGAGAAAGAAGGTGTATGTCTGGGATGTGCCGAAGGAAAGCTCAAAAGGGGACCATTCCCCTCAAGCCAAAGCAAGACCTTTGATATATTACAGTTGGTTCACTCAGGCATATCTGAGGCTAGCATTAAGAGGGAGACTACTACACCACATACTCCTGAGCAGAATGGTGTGGAGAAAAGGAAGAACCGTACGATTGTGGAAACTATCTCTATGGGTAGATGATGTAACAATGTCTGATGTAGAGGAACCCATGGATCTTATTTATCCACCTGAGCCTTCCTCTTCTAGGAAGAGGCCTTCATAGCTTAGGGGGCTACTTGATGATGCTGAAGGACATGCTGCACTCCGACGAACCTTTCATGAAAGTAAGAAACCTAACAGGTATCAAGGATACCTAACCATCATGAGCACGATCATACAGAATGAGCCTTCATCATTCTCAGGTGTCGTCAAGCATTAAGTATGGAAGGATGCTATGACCATAGAGTATGACTCTATTATGGAGAATGATGTCTGGGAAGTAGTTCCCAGACCTCGGACAAGACAGTTGTTACTTCCAAATGGCTTTACAAGATAAAGCATGCAGCAGATGGAAGTACGGAAAAGTATAAGGATCGTTTTGTTGCTCGTGGTTTCTCCCAGAAGGAAGGGATAGACTATGATGTGATATTTGCACCTGTTGCCAGAGATACGACCATCTGCTTGATCATAGCCTTTACCACTTCACAAGGATGGAACCTACATCAGATGGATGTTAAGATCGCGTTCTTCCATGGTTCGATCAAAGAAGAGGTCTATGTGGAGCAACCCGAAGGATTTGAGATTTATGATCGAAAATCTCATGTATGCAGGTTGAAGAAAGCTCTCTATGGGCTGAAGCAAGCACCCCGAGCATGGTATGAGAGGATCGACAACTACTTGATGAAGCTGGGATTCACTAGGATTTACTTTAAGGTTGAAGATGATAAACGTCTCATACTAGTGTTATATGTGGATGACCTCTTTCTAACAGGTGCACACCCTCTCATTCAAAAATGTAAGAGGGAGTTGGCTTCTGAATTTGAAATGAAGGACCTAGGACTGATGCACTATTTCCTAGGACTTGAAGTGTGGCAGAAGCCAAGGGAAATTTTCCTGTCTCAAGGAAAATATGTGGTGAAGATTCTGAAAATATTTGATATGGTGGACTGCAAGTCTGTGACTACCTCGAGGATCTTAACTTTTAGAAGTTATATGGTAGTGATGTCGGACCAGATTTGGGAAATGCCTCTGAGTTTCATAAACTCATTCGCATTGATGTTCTTAGTGAACCTCAATCCGAACATATGTTTTGTAGTTAGCATTGTGAGCTCATATTTGGTTGAGTCTCACTAGATTGGTGCCATGAATCTTTTGAGATATCTTCGTGGCACAATGGGTTAAGATACACTGCCAGAGATGTGAGACTACTTGGATATACTTATGCTGATTGGGCAGGCAGTGTGGTGGACCGTAAGAGCACTTCCGGGTGCTGTTTCACCTTGGGATCTGCTTCCATATCCTGGATGAGCAGGAAGCAGAAGTCGGTGGCCTTGAGCATCGCCGAAGCAGAGTATATTGCTGCTAGCATGGCCTCCTGTGAGGCAGTCTGGTTGCGAAAGCTCTTCAGTGCGCTGTTTGGATTTACATTGGACACCACTGTGATTCTCTGTTAGAACTAGAGGTGGGATTCAATTATTGAGGAATCCCATATTCTTCGATTGCTCCAGTAGATAGACATCATCCGGGATATGGCAAGTCGATGAGCAAGGAGGCTCCATCGCATTAAGATGATGTACAGGTCGATACACCTTGTCAAAGCCCCGAGCAAAGATCTAATCTATGATTTTCCCAAACGACTTGGAGTCGTTAAGAAACCCTTGTACAAGGGTCCTGCATGTTGTAAACATTGAGCTCTGGGAGCTCTGAGGGCTTGCGGTTCTTACTGGAACAACATACGACCACAGGGTGACTCACCCTCCCCTGGTGGTGCGCACTGGAACAAGATG
>APFE031194367.1:2376-35529 GCA_000404065.3 Pinus taeda | reverse complement strand
CCTGGATTGATGTGTTCTCCATGGCGATTGTAGCAGGATTGATGTGTTCTCCTGTGAGGACAGGATTGATTAGTTCTCTTGTCGAGGCATCTTACCCATGTAGTCTGGGACTCATGGGAAGTACCTCTCATCTGATCAATGAGCAGGGAAATGAAGTTGGGGAGCATAGTAGTACCGATGGACGCATTGTTGTATCTACTGTACTCCCTACGCTAGGATGACCTCCATTGATCTGGGATCAGTGATACTGGTCTGGGACCAGTGGTAGGAGTTGTACCATACTATGACGCTGACTTCGGGTCGGTTGAGATTGGTACCTCCGAGACTGACTTCGTGTCATTGCCGTATGGGTCTGGGACCAGTGAGAGTGGTACATACTATGACGCTGACTTTGGGTCGGTTGAGACTGATTTGGGACCAGTGGTACACTCTCTGAGACTGCGATATTGGTCTGGGACTAGTGGTAGGAGTTGTACCATACTATGACGCTGAGTTCGAGTCGGTTGAGACTGGTCTGGGATCAGTGGTACACTCTCTGAGACTGTGATACTGGTCTAGGACCAGTGGTAGGAGTGGTACTTACTATGAAGCTGACTTCGGGTCGGCTGAGACTGGTCTGGGACCAGTGGTATGCACTCTGAGATTGACTTTGAGTCAGTGGAGGATGATACTGGTCTAGGAGCAATGGAGTTGTACTCACTATGACGCTGACTTCGGGTTGCTTGAGACTGGTCTGGGACCAGTGGTAATACTCTGAGACTGACTTTGAGTCAGTATGATACATCCTCGATCATTTCTTCTTCTTCATAATTCAGACAAAAGTAGAGCAGAACAGAACAATGCAAGAGCAGAGCAGAACAGAGCAAAACAGTACCGATCAGTACAGGGCAGAACAAGACAAAGCAGAACAAGCAGAATAGAGCAGAGCAGGGCAAGGGTCAGGCTGTACAGGGCAGTGAATTTGATGGATGAATAGTAACGACCGATAGACAGATTGCAGATGAAGTTCTCCCTGGGTGAGAGGGAGTGTTAAAATTGGCAACCAGGGCAAAACTTCATGTGGGTCATCTTATTCATGGCTGATAATATCTTTATTAGATTCCTCTCGTCGAGAGGTGTAGGATTGATATAAAGATCATCTGATTTCGATAAGTATTCATGGAGATATGAATTTATTTTGATTATGGAATTATTATCAAGCCGACCTACAACTCATGTAGGCTCAGAAGCCCAACAGTTGCATCTATTAAAACACCAACGTTGTGTATAAATATAAGAGGGATTTTCCTCATTTGCACTCACTCTTCTCATCACATCTCTCTCTCTCTCTACTGCGCAGAAATGAGTCTCTTCTCTACTGTGCAGAAATGGGTCTCTCTCTCACACATGTGAAGTCGAAAGCTGTTGAGCCTGAAGCTGCAATTGCAGATCCAAAGATTGACCTGCGTGGCCTAAAAGATCTCCTCATCTGAACTGCGCTGTAGGTTCATTTGAACCTCCTCTAAAAGCCACAACTTTTGGTGGTTGAATGAAGTCAATCTGACGAAGGGTTTGCAAGATATCGACTGCCCTAGTTTGAAGCCAGGACCTGCTGAAACTGAAGCTGCAACTGCAGAAGTAAAGATTGACCTGCGTGGCCTAGAAGATCTCCTCATCTGAACTGCACTGTAGGTTCATTTGAAACTCCTCTGGAAGCCACAACTTTTGGTGGTGGAATGAAGTCAATCCGACGGTCGGTTTGTGAGATATCGTCTGCCCTAGTTTGATAATGAAGCCACTAATGCTGATGCTGTTGATCTAGGGTTTGCTACTGCTGATATGAATCAGATTTATTGTACTATTTCTCTCTGCTGAATTATTGAAGATAAAAGAAGATTTGATCAAAGGGTTTCCCCACAAATTGTGGGGTTTGTCCCTGGCTAGCCGCCACATCTTGTGTCGCTTGTCTTGGCTTGTTTTCTGTCGATCGTTTAATGTTCTATCTACACTTTACTTTATGTACATGTGATTGCTAATCTGTGGAATATAATAAGAAAAAGAAGTAAACTGTTATAAGCATAGAACATACCATAGCTTAACACATCTCTTCTTGGCAAAGAGCTGCCCACATCTCTTCCCATCCTAGAAGATCAACTCTGCCCAAAATGCTTTGGACAAATGTCTCCCAATCCTTGGAGACTGCATTCAGGGCGGTCCTCACCATGAACTCCTGGTCCGGTGTGGCTCCTATGGAAGTAAGTTGGTCCGGAATCTCTTGCAACCTATTGAGGTATAGATCTATCTACTCCCCCTTCTGCATCTGATACGACCGCAACTGATTCTCCAACAACATCTTCCTCTACACAGAAGTGCCCTGATACCATGTCATCAAGGTATCCCCCATCTCCTTTGCCATGTTCTTCTTGGCAATATGTGGTACAACATGATCCTTGACCCCATCAAGGATTATGCACTTTGCCTTTGCCATTGCATGCTCATACTTCTCATTATCAGCTAGGTCGACTAGGATAGCCATGGTTCTCAAGGCGGAGCCTTTGATGTGATGTCTATCCAGAACAGACAGGATCTTGGCCTTCCAAATGACAAAGTTGGAGGCTCCATCCAACCTGTCCTGATCCCTTTATCCGTTCATTGCCATCTTTGCTCCTTTTCTGGAATCCCTCTGAGTCTCGACTTCCCTCCTAGAAGTTCTCTCCTAGACTCCCTCTGAGTCTCGATTTTTCTGTTGGAAATGTTCTCGCCAACTGTCGATCTACTCCTCTCCGATCCTCTTTGCAATAGCAATTCGAAATCCGTCAAGGTAGCGACTCTCTCTACCTTAGTTCTGTCCTGTTAGGTACTGTTTTGCTTCGACAACAACAACACCCCACCAGCTTCCTAATCCACAATCTACCCACAACTCCCTATGCCCCAACAATTGAAGAAACTGGGCCGCTCTGCTCTGTGCAATCTGACAAAAGGTTGAATACTCCTCTAGCCAACTGTGTCAAGCCTACTTGACTTAGTAGGATGACATGGCTCTTTGTGAGCGTCTTCTGCCTCTCTCTACCTTTGCGCTAGCCCTCTCTCTGGCTCAAAATGATGACGTAGGCCCTCTGCGTCACTCCCTCTCTGCTACTTTCTGCTTAGGAGCAGCTCTGTCTCTCTGTGCAATTGTTACTACTGCAAATATTTTTGATTATGTTGGCGCCTTCAGTCCTCTTGTGATCTGCAATGCTCTGATACCATGTTGAAATTTCTAAGTCTGACATGTCAGAAATTCCTATTGCATTATCTGGTTTATTTCACCTACTTGTTTATTCCTTAACAAGTTATTTAACCATATCATTACTGAAAATAAACACAAATGTAGTCTCAACTCATATATAGATCATCAACTGAAATAATAGACAAACACACAAGGGACACCATTATTTTTGGACAATCGTGCCCAGAAAAACCCAATGCGGGAAAACTGGTGCAACAGTTTTGAGGGTTTTATTATTAAGAAGCTTTCTTGAGTACAACTAGGGTGCCAAACTGGCTCACCCAACAGAGACTTCTACACGACAGTAGTACGTCTTTTCGGAAGCAGATATTTAGCTTCTCAGCACTAGTTTGCCCCACGAAAATCCTTCTGACGCTTCTCCAAGGCTTTGCGTCAGCCCTACTAACCTCTGCGTAGCTCTGGAGCTCTCTGCGTCAGCCTTCTGCCTCTTTGTGTTAGCTCTCTGGCCTTCCACGTCACCCACACAGGCCCCTCAACCTCTGCGCAGTCTCTGGTTGCCTCTGCGTGGCTCCTGTTGGCTCCGCGTAGCCTCCTCAATCACTGTGTTGGCCCTTTGGCACTATCTCCGCCTCTCTGCTATGTTCTGACTGCCCCTCACTGCAACTCAGATCACTTGTTCGATTTCTCTTACTAAACCCCGCTCTAGTAAATCGAACTGACTAATCAATCTTGGTGTGTCTCCAACTAACCCTCAAGCCTCCTCTTATACTTTTCCTGTTGAGTCTTCAACGATCGAGATTAAGTCTCTAGTCAAGGGCTAAGATTAGATCTGGCTTGATCCATGTCATTTAGAGCCTTCTCACCTAGTTTTACATTTTTTTTCTAAGTAATGCTAATTCCATTAATAAAAACAGTAAAAATACAACGAGGCTTCGACCTCTGTGGTGCTGAACAGAGTTATGTCATGATTAGTTAGTGAAAATTGAAACAGGTCTGCCCACTAAGGGGAAACCAGTCCGAGTGAACCCATTAAAAAGGATGCCCACGCAGGGGTTCCAGTGCAAAGCCAACATAAACATCTAAGAAATTTTACCAAAATTAACCACATAGTTTGAAAAATCATGCAAAAAAAATTCCCATGAATCATCGAAACCTAGCGTCTTGAACAACTCGCTGCATGGATCCACTTGGTGTCGCTTGGTGGAGGCTCTTCCACAATGAAACATTTGTACTCATCCCAGTCCTTCACCGCTGCAGACGTGCCACTAGGGATGCCCCCGTTATCTAGCGTTCCACTCGAACTGTCTTCGACTACATGCTTGCCTCTAGAGATGTCCTCACCATGTGGAGTGCTATCATGGCCATCTTTGCGACCGGGTGAAGCAGACCTGCTGTCCGAGTGTTTCCGTTCGCTGATGGCTTGCTTCTCTTTTACCTTCTTTTGCTTGCTGTTATCCTCTTTCTCTGGAACTGGATCATGGGTTTGAGCATCCTGCTCATCCTGCAGTCGAATTTCTTCACTTAAAGCCACTGTTACAGTGGCAATGATATCAGGACGATTCAAGGTACTGTGAAAGTGGAATTGGGTCGAGTGGTGTGATAGATGAGGGGGGGGTAGGGGAGTTGGTCGTTTGTATTGCAGCGTTCATTCTTCTAGCACCATAGGCATGGGCCTAACCTCTTCCGCTACGGGTGACGGGATATCTGCCAAAGAATTGACCTCTGGACGGAGGAGACGAAGGGGAGGAAGAAGGGGTCGTTGGCTCAGGAGGTGGCGGTGAAGGGGAGCAAATGTTTCTGCTGCGGCTGCTGCCTCTCCTACTGCGCAACCAACGAAAAAGAAGTGGCATGTCTCTCCGGGCAGGTTGGCTGTTCAAGGTGTGGGCCGAGATGACAATAATGTTAGCACTGATTGCCGAGGGTGAGGTAGAGATTACGCTGGAGTTGATAGAGCTATTTAGGCCAGGAACGGTGGTATTTTGAGAAGAATTCAGAGCACAGTGAGCAGTTTGGGAGAAATGGAATCCAATCCCCAAATCAACACAGCTGAGAAGCCAACAACCCCTCCCTGTTGTCGTACAAGAGCTCGGCTCCACAGCGTCAGGGGGACAAGAGCAATTAGTGGGGAAGGGGTGAATGAGTTCAGGCTTGCAGAAGCCATAGCCTTAAGCCTGTGGCAAGCTTCTCGACCTGAGGACCAGATTAATGGCCCTTGTAGATTGATGGTGGCTCGCCATAAATTGGTATGGATGAGGACGTGGGTGGCCATGTGGCTTGGTCGTCTGTCATCCTCATGTCTAGTCTCCATTAAATTCAGTCTAATCACCCGCATCCGGGGGTGTCGCATTGTTTTGTACCAGTTCATTATATTCCTGTAGCTGGGAAGCATTGGTAATTATGTTGAACGACCCTGTGTTAGAGTCCGATCACTGTCCAGCCCCAAATTTGCCAGGAGATTAGCCACTTTGTTGCCTTCTCTTCTGAAATGTTTGAGAGTGATTGCTCTGTTAGTTGTGAGCCATTGTTCAATGAGCTCTAAACATTATGCCAATCTCCAGCTGCTGACCAGTTTGTGTGCAGGGGTCCCCTAAAGAATTTGTTTAGCCATATTGATAAGAATCTGAGAGTCGCCTTCTATTACTAAGGGAAAGAAGCCATGATGTTGAGCTAGAAGAAGCCCTTGCCACAACCCCTCTAGCTCAGCAGAATTGTTCGTATCCCATCCAATTGAGCCCCAGAAAATTAATAGAGGTTTGCCTTTGTGATCCTTGAATACTCCTCCATATCCTGCCCTGCCTGGGTTGCCTTTGAAGGCCCCATAAAAGTTTAATTGAATCATCTTATGTGGCGGGGGGATCCATTTACTGGGAGTATTGTGATGAGAAGAGGATTTACTGTGTTTCGCCTATACCTGGTTAATTCGAAGATTTCAATTTGTCCATATATTCTTCTCTTGTGGAAGGGTAGGAAAGTCCTCTTCATTCCAAGTTTGGAGCATTAACGTTTCCTGAAGATTATTGCAAAAGTTGCTCCAGAGGACCTCTATTGGTGTACATTGATCTTTGAAGATGCGACGATTCCTTTCTTTCCATATAGACCAAATGAGAAGACTTGGGATGATTTTCCACAAAGAGTTTAGCAGTTTGCTCTTGTACGGAGTAGTTGCCCAGTTACGGATGGTGTTGGTAATGTCCTCTTTAACTCTGCCTTCCTTTTGACATCTAAAGCTTGCTTTTTCCCAGAGTCTATTTGCCAAATTGCATGTGTTCATGAGGTGCTGGATGGTCTCTTCTTGTTGTTTACAGTGGGGGCATATTGAGGGCCCGTGGAAGCTTTTTTTTTTTTTTCTGTAGGTTGTCCCAAGTGAGTATTCTTTTTTGACATAACAGCCAGAGGAAAGTAGAGACTTTGGGCCAAATATTGGATGACCATACTTTATCCTAAAGAGGATCCTTCACTGTTTGATTGCCAATCAGTAGTTTGTATGCCCGTTGAGTGGTAAAGGTACCACGTGAATTATACCCCCGACGTATTATATCCTTTTTGTCAGAAAAACGAATTTTCCAATTGGTAAGCTCTATGTCTAATTCCTTATGTATAAACTTTGTTCTTTGCTTGAGGAAGTGGGCTACGCTTATCCATTGTCTGTATCCCTGATTTAGGGTAGGCATCCAATACTGGTTGACTTTATCCATCTGAGGCTCTTCCCAATCCTCTGTTTGGTGAGGTCTGATCAGGTTGCTTAGCTTGGGTCTTTGCTGCCAGGAGTCACCCCAAAAGCGTGCATTGTTGCTGTCCCTTATTTCCCGACACTGTGCTGTTGGATTATAGCTTTGTGCTGACTGGTGCATTCCAGATTAAGGATCCTTTTTCCTTTTTGTGAGTCGAATTAACTCATCTGGCGGTCGGTTGTTTGCATATTTGGCAATCCAGAGGATGGCCCAAGGTGTATGCGGAGCAGAGAGCCATTTCCACCATAATCTAGCTCCCATAACTGCATTGCTATGTTGAGGGTCTCAGAGGCTAGTACCCCCGACTTTTTTGGAAGGCACACTGTTGCCCATTTGCTATTTTGTCCCGAGGATCCCCATAAAAAAATTTGCTGTAGATTTTTGATTTTCTTAAGCACCCATTTTGGTGCTACCAAAACAGAGAAAAGATAAAGAGGCGTGGATTGTAGGACAACCTTGGCTAACATTAGACGACTAGCCATATTTGGGGCTTTGAAAGTCCAGGACGAAAGGCGAGCTTCAAATTTATCTAGGAGCACTTGCTAGGAGGAGTGTTTTAATGCAGAATCAGTCATGGGGGCACCTAGATATTTAGAAGGGAGAGAGGCGATCGAGAAACCAAGAATATGGGCTATAGATGATTGAGTGATGGAGGGTGTATGAAAGAAGAAGATTTGGGATTTGTCATTATTAATGCTGGCTCCAGATGCTTCAGAGAACTCGTTCAGAAGGGATTTGAACTTAAGGGCCTCTTGAACCGAGGGGTGGCCAAACGGCATATTATCGTCCACAAATTGTTGGTGAGTGAAAGCAGGGGTATTGGAGAAGGAGATTCCTCTGAGTTGCTGTGATTGAAGTGCATTTTTGATAATACGACCTAGCCCTTCCGCCATTAGGACAAACAGAAAGGGGGAAAGGGGATCTCCTTAACGAATGCCTCTAGAGGGATGAAAGGGGTGGAAGGAATTCCATTGGCGAGAATGGAGAACAGAGTAGTGGAAACAAGACTCATAACCCATCTAACCCATGGAGGAGAGAAGCCAAAGGTTGTAAGCATCTTTGGGATGAAAGTCCAACTTAACTTATCAAATGCTTTTGAAAGGTCAATTTTGAGGAGCATACCTGCTCTTTTGAGATGCTTGAAGGAGTGTATTATCTCATGGGTGAGAATGATGCCATCTGTGATTTGTCTCTCTTCCACATATCCCGATTGTTTTGGCGAGATGAGCATGGGCAGCAGCGGCTTCAGGCGAGAAGCGATAACTTTAGATATGACTTTCTATATAACATTATAGAGAGCTATAGGCCTGGATTTGTCTGGTGTTATAGATTTCTCTTCTTTGGGGATGAGAGCAATAAAAGTCGCATTTAGAGAGGGAAGCATCCAGCGAAGAGTCCGAGATTCTTCTACTACCTGCCAGACTTCCTCTTTAATGAGATCCCAGAAGTTATGAAAGAAGTTTGAGGTAAAACCATCTGGACCAGGTGCTTTTCCTTCCTTGAGCTATTGCATTGCAGATTCGACTTCCTGTAAAGATATCAGACGAAGGAGTAGTTGATTATGTTCTTCTGTTATAATTCTCGGGATGTTCCGGATAATCTTTTCTATAGCTGGTTGTCGGTTGACTTGTGGTTCTTGATGCACTTTCGTGAGATATGTAACGAGCTCTTTTTCAATACCCTCATGTTTTTCGAATCGTTCTCCTTGCTGATTCTGAATATGAGTGATATTGTTGTGCATTCTTCTCTGTATAGTGGTGCGGTGGAAAAATTTTGTATTCCGCTCTCCCTCCTTTAGCCATCTGACTCTAGATTTTTGTTTCCAGAGTATCTCCTCTTGCTTTTCTCTTTCTGCAATCTGATTCTGAAGGAGCTTTCCCTGTTCTGAGAGGGCTTCAGTTCTTCCTTCAGTAATTATTGTTTGCTGGATTCTTTTCATTTCCTGAGCTAAAGCATTCTGAGCTTGAAAGATATTTCCAAAGATTAGTTGGTTCCACTGCTTGATGTTCTTTTTGAGATGTTTGAGTTTTTGTTGGAATTGAAACATTTTTGTTCCTTCTGGGGGACTGAAGCTTTTCCATGCTGAATGGACCAGATTAAGGAAGTCTGGATTCATCAGCCAGAAGGCTTCAAAGTGGAAGGGTCTTCGAGTGGTGTTCCTAGGTCTTTGCCATTGAAGTGAGATGGGCCAATGATCTGAACCAGAGAGAGGTAAGATCGAGGCAGAAAGATCTCCTCCAAGATGTATGGCATTGTCTGAAAGCAGAGATCTGTCAAGTCGGGAGGCAATCTGCTGGGTACCTGCTCTTCTATTATTCCATGTGTAGATACCATTATTGAATGGCATATCAATAAGCTAGTTGTTTTGTATGAAATTCTTTAAGTGGGTACTTTCACTATCCAGTTTGGTTCTGCCTCCACTTTTTTCCTCCAGTTTAGTAATCATGTTGAAGTCTCCCCCTGTTATCCAGAGCAGATGTATTCTGGTGGAGTTGAGCAAAGTTAACGTATTCAGTATTGCTAACTTATTCATTGCTTCCTGGGGAAAGTAGACATTGGTGAGATGACCATGTATATTGGTCCCTATACTATGGAAGGTGGCTTGAATGAAATGATGACTGGCATGGATGTTAGTAAGCGTGATAGCTCATTCATCCCATGCAATTGCTAGTCCTCCTGAGGCTCCCAAGGCATCCACTGTGACTGTTTGGCTGCCTGGCCAAGCTTTGGAGAGAGTTTGCCAAGTGTGGTAGTATTACATTTTGTCTCTTGCATGAAGAAAATTTGAGGTTTCTCCTGCTGTATCATATTTTTGATCATTTTGTACTTCCCAAGGCTATTTAACCCTCTTATATTACAAGATGTGACCTTCATAATTCAATATTGGGGAGGGGATTGTAATACTTTGTTAGCTTGGAATATCTTCTTGATTCCACTAACATTTCCCCAATGCGGATGGTTCTTTGTAGGTTTGTTTTTCTCCCTCGTTTCTTGGTGTCTTTAGGAATATTTTTCCCATCCCATTGACTCCCTGTTTGAATACCTAGAGATCTTTGTTGATGTGCTCTGGAAAGAATAACTTCCAAAATTTCTAGCTGTTTTTTTGGGATTTTGTCAGATTCTTTTTTCTTACAAGCTTGCTCTAAGCTAAATATGGCCAAATCTCCTATGTCTATACTTTCAAGCTCTTCTTCCATATGTTTGGGCTCATTGCTTTCCACCAAATTGTCCATAGAAGCGTTGGGTTCTTGTTGAAAGATGTTACTGTCCATACCATGAGGTTTCTAGTCTGGAATCATATTGGGAATGGGGGTGGTGAATTCTTTGGTTTGCGAGGGATTTTGAGCGTGCCTTGAGTCTGTGGGATTGAATTTAGAGGGTGATTTAAGTGGCTCTGTGGAAGGCAAGGGGGACTCAGAGTCTAGCGATGTAGGTTGAGCTAAAATGTCGAAGCTGTTGCTAGTAGAGGGCACTGAGGCATTGGCGGGAGGATTTTTAGGTTATGATGCAGGTTTTTTGTGATTGTTTTTTCAATTGTTTATCTTGGTGAATCCTTCAGAATCAGGGTTCTCTAAGGAGGTATAAGTTGGGGGTTTTACATTTAGCGGGCAATCACGAAAGAGATGGCCATGGGCATGACATTTTCTACATCTGAATGGGACATGTTCATAATCTATTGAATAAATCCACTCAAAATCATCATGATAAAGACTTACCGTATCCGGAAGAGCCTTGCTTAGATGCATATAGACACAAATGCCGGCATAGGAAGTGTATCTTTTGAGTTTTGTCTCTTCCACAATTTTTATGAACTCCCCCAAGCCATTTCCAATGTCTTTCAGTGAATCTTCATCCCAATACTCTAGAGGAAGGGAGTATAGACGTATCCATACTGGTGCCCAGCTTAGATCCTCTTTGTCCGGGTTGAATCTTTCAATCAAGTCTCTCAGGTACAGACCATCAACATTGAAGAAATAAGGTGCACCATCGATGACCCTATTCCGGTCTTCTATATAGTTAAAGATTGTCGTGAAGAAACCTTTTCGTCCCAGCTGCAGGGTGATGTGCCCTTTTGTTTTCCATTTGGCTGCAATCCATCCTTGTAGGGCTTTCTCCGTGGGCTAGAAGCCAATAAATTTCTCGATTAAAGCATGATCCTTCATGAATTGGATTTGGGTGTTGATCCTTTGACTTGGTAATTCAATCTTTGGTCTTTCTGCTGCAATAGGTTTGCAGGTTGCCGAGGTTGCTTTAAGAACCTCATCGTTTCCTGCATTATCTGTCTGCGTATTCTGGTTTGTTTCTGTTGCTTCCTATGGCCTTTTCTGTTTGCCGTGGTTGATCTGATTTGCCTGCTTTGTCCTAATGGTAGTCTGATCCAATGCAAATGTCCCTTCATTTCCATTATGAGTTTGAGGTTCTCTATAATCGCTAGGGGGAGGCTCTGAGTCCCCCCCCCGGAAGATAACCCGTAACTAATGTGCTATTCGTCGTCGTATGTTATTGCTAGTGGTGCAAAAAACTGTTGCGGATGTGCCGTGGTCTAAGCAGGTCTGCTGTTGCAGGGCCTGACAAAACCCTAATCCGCCATAGTTGGTTGCTATTCCCCGTGCTTTCTCCCCTTTCTCACCTAGTTTTATATTGATACCCATTAATATTTTAATTTAGATTTAGGAACCCCATTAAAAATATTAATTATTTTAATATCTCTCTAACCGGGTTGAATTTCCCCAAACCATTTTTGGGTCTTGGAGATCTCATGTGCTTTAGCCTCTCCACCAATTTTCATGGATAGAGAACATCTGATGCTACCCCAAATCAACATTAATGTCTAGATTGTTGGCCATTTGGAGGAGAGAACAAATGGTCGTACCTGCTACTTATGAACTAGCCAAAAGGTTGGTTGAGTAGAACATTGGTCTATTCAAGAGACGATTGACCCAAGGGAGTTGCAAAGTATTGGTGGTGACTAACCATGTGGTAAGAATGAGTTGAGGAGGAAGGGTCTTTGCTTCATCTCCAAGGAACCTTGGGGACCTGACCACTCATGCTTGAATGATGTGGAGGAGATGGAAAAGGCAGAGCAAGAGGAGATACCTTCTGACTTTCAGTATGAGGATTCTTCTTTGGACGAGTCCGTGGATTGATACAAGGTTCAAGGATGCCTGTGGGGAGCATGAATAGTGATGCAGAGTTGTTGATAATAGCCCAGATATATATTCTAGTATGTATGGTGAGCAGTCAGTGGACCCTATGGGAGACATTCGGGGAGATGAGTCACTAGTGACGTTTCAACATGAGTAGCATATGGTGGAGCATGAGTCAGTTGAGGAGGATGATATGCATAGTGTGCACGATGAGCCGTTTTTAGAGAGCTAGTTAGGGGTTTAGGATAGGGCCATGATGGAGGAGGATGAGCAACCATTTTTTGGACCAACCATTGATGAGGAGCATACGGACATACAGACAACTAGTAGGGTAGTAATATTTGCAGACACTTGTCATCAGGAGGTGTTGGAGCTTGACGGGATGTTATTGCAAGAGAGTGGTAGATTGGGGGACCCTGGAGTACCCCATCAAACGAGGGAGGATATTTGGAAGATGGTGGTACATCCATCTTTGGGTCTACCCATTGATGAGGTGCAAATAAATGCTATGGCAGCGATCAAAGATTCAACATTTTCAGGTGGCAACCCTTCCCAGGAGTACATAGACGAGGTTTGCAACACAACTTGCTCACTTTTGTTCATTATAGGGAGAGAGGCGAGGTTTTCCAGATGGATCCTTTTGATTGACCAAGCAGAGCAATATGAGTTGAGCATGGACCAACATCAACATACTAGACTTGTCCCTTACATAGGTGTCCATGCTTTGGATTGGCAAGAGATCATGAATTGGTATCCTATTGATGGAGCAATGTTTTTATTCAGGAACATAGTGCAACAGGGGCCCTTAGGTGAGGGGTTATTGCATGTTTCATTGGGTTGTGGGATGTGGACTACAATTCATCTGTATTCCAATAACACCAACCCAATATCAGTAAGTAGGGTTGACCTCGGCCTATGCCATAGGTTGGTTTGGAGAGAGGTGATGAGTTGGTATTCTATTGGTGGAGCATCATTTACGACTAGAGATAGAGCACAACCAGAGCCATGGGTTATGGGCAATGATGATGGCATGGTGGCATTGGGATCTAAGTGGATCTACTGTTGGCAGGTTGAGTTGAAGATGGGTTTGGGATCTAGGTATTGAGGTATATATTCATGTTTGGTTAGTGTGGAGGCATGGCGTGGCATAGTGGTTCATATGGTATCCTGGTATCATTTTGCAGATGCCTTTGCAATGGACAGATACAAATTGCTTGAGGGCAAACAATCTTGGGGCTGGAGGACCTGTCATATCCCCATTTTATTTTAATCTATAGTACAGCTAGGGTGGATTTCTAGTGTATGTGATGGTCAGGCCGCAGGAGAAAGAGTATGTCATCAGGGGTCTCGGGGAGTTTCGAGGAGTTTTTATGGGATCCAATGACATTCGCTTCGCATATTCCATCATTTGCACAACTTGCTTTTGTTTCGCTGCATTCTGACAACTTTCATAAAATGGGGTTATTACTGGACCTAACTTAATTAACTACACTTGAGGTGACATTTCGTAAGAAATATCTGATGTAATACCTCAGTGTAATAGCTCGTTGGAACCATAACGAGAAGATCCACATGATGGGATGCTGAGGAGTCACTTTCAGTGGTCAGAGAGAGTATGGTGGGTGATTTACCATTTTCCTGGATTAAAAGTGACTTTAATTAGTCACTTAATTAATTAAAATAAAAAAAGGAAAATGACTAATTGGGGAAAAGGCTAAAAGTGACTTAAATAAATCAACATTAAAAAGTCACTTAGATGGAGTCAAGAGAGAGCTTCTAGAATAGTAATAAAATAATAAAATAAAATGCTTCTAGAGGCTTCAAGATCTATCTATGGAGTCTTTGTAAGGAGGAGGAGGAGATCATTTGGTACATCCTTGAGTTGAGCGTTTTTTTTGTTGAGAGGTTTGGAGAACCGAGATTTCTTAGCTTCAGCAGTAGCCCCAGGATGGAAATCCTCGGGTGATTTAGTGAGAGTGGGCGAGACCCATCTCTCTCCTTGGTGAATTCATCTAGAATTCACAAGTTGCAACTTATTGATTTTCAGTCTATTTTGAAGGCCAGTTGTGGCATTGTTGCAAATCTTTTGAGGCCATCACCTCAACAGTTTCCATTTTCTTGTATCAACATATTACATTACATATTAATAAAATAAGGTTGAGTTTATTGCATGTGCATCTTGTCTATTCTTCAGTTGCAGTTTATATTTTCAGTTTTTGCCGTTAAATTTGTGGCTCAATTTGTGCAAATGGTTTAAGGGATTAACGTCTTAAATTTTTAAGCAATTTTCGACAAAATTTTCTGTTTGGGATATTATAGTATATATTTGAAGGTCTTTCCCCTTTTATTGATTAATCATTGAGAAACCTTTTCCTTAGGCTGTTATATGACATTGTATAACTTATCGTTGAAAATATACAAAACCGTGACTTATAGTAGCCATAAAATTGGTTTGAGAAAACTTGAATTTTGGCAAATATTACTTAGGCCTTATAGGCTTCGTTGGTACTGTATCCAAAATTTTAGACTTCATTCAATCACCTTGAACCATTCTAATTGAATATCCTTTAGGTGATAATTTAGGGAAGTCTCTCTTGTGGTTGAATACCACTAAATAATAGGAGAGAGGTTTCCAAGGTTACAGTAGCAACCAATCTCTTGTTTCCCTATGTTTTGGTTTCTTCCTAGTGGGCCTTGGATTAGGGTTGCTAGATTCTGTAGCAACATGCCTCTCTGAAACTATTTTCTCTATGTGCTCAATTATGTTGACATACTAAATTTCAGGAACCTATTTGAGCCTACACAATGTCTTTCACACTCAAATGTTTCTTTTCCTTCTGTATGAACCATTGGGATTGCTACTTACATGGTTCATTTTTAAAATCCTCATTTTGAATGGTATTTTTTGATATCGATTTCCGTGGAAAATACCAACTTGATCATATTTATCTTCTCCATTTGAACATGCTTTTTTGCTTGTCGTTTGAACTATCAACTTTATACTGTCATTCATACACGTATCCTATGGACACATTTGCAACCTATGTCAATTTTCCCTTTAGGTAAGAGTGCACACACGTAGAAACACAAAAGATGAATGTCACAAACTAAGTTTAGTTAGTATATATATTACAAAATTTGTTGCAATTTGGTTGTTGAGGATAAGGATATACCTTCAATGAATAGATTGCCCAAAACTAGTCAAATGTTGTCTTATGATTGTGCATCTTATCTTATCTTAACAATACTCTTTATTTAAAAAATATAAGAGGCCCATCTAAAAAAGTCAAAATCACATAGGACTAACAACCAACCATGTTTGATTATTCAAGCACTACGTGCCATGTTTTAGTTCTAGGTTACATTGTGATGCATACTTGGATCTTACCATTACATTATAGCTCAACACGATGTGTAGTAGTTTACATTGTTATATGCATTTATTCTTGTTTTATTTTGTATTTCCACTTTTACATTGAATTCATCTACTGGATTCTTGCAAGCTTGTTTTTCTTTTGTTTAGTCTCATATTGTTATCTCATATTCTAGTCAAGATCTATTTTATCTGATAGGACAATTGATTGATATTAAATATTAGGAGGAAACGCTGGGAAGAATCTATGTTCCATCCATGAGGTGTATAAATGAGATTATAGGCATAACCACTGAAGAAATTGTAGCGAAAGCAAGGAAAAGTCTTACTTAAAATGATTCACCAGGTAAATTTAATCTTCATGCTTAGTCTCTTAAGCCAAAAATGGAAAAATATTATGTTGAATTCCAAGTGCAACTTGAAGTTTGTTAAATTCTTAAATTTTTGAAAGACGTTTACTTTTATTTGACACAAGTTTTTAGACATTTTTCTTATGAAGTAATCATCGTCCAAACATTTATCTTCTATCAACCTAGACTAGTCACTTATGTAGTATCATATCTTCTAGGTTTTAGTTGCCACATCAAAGTTATGTTTTACTACTAGGCTTGTTTTTTATGACCATATACCGAAAGTCCAATTGTTTAGCTAAGTTCACAAGATTCATTCATTTTGTGAGAGGTGCTTGGATTGCCCCACTTACTTTTCTGTTTTTTTATATATATTATCCACTATAAAGATGCAATGGAAAAGGGAGGAATTTCAAATGGAAGTAACCATTTGTATACATGGCTTCTAGTTAGATTTATGTTCCTCAAATTGATACATAGCTAAATGCCATAGTTGTTGTGCATAGTATATGGAAGTAATCTACTACAATATCGACATAGGATATATCTTATTCTTTGTTTTTTTAAATGCAACTTATATTGGTCCAAATCAATACCACAATGACAGCTAATAGAAATGAGAGTTAGATGAATATTGTCTTTCTATGAAAGTTAGGAAGGTTAACATGTTTTATTGTGCCCCAACATGCGAAATCCTACACCCTTATTGAATACATCAATTTGATCTTTGACATGGATTGTTGAATCCTTTTTTGTTTCTCTAAATTCTCTCAATTATAAATTGGAATCATTTCCTTGAAAATTTGTTGTACACAAATTATTATGAAGGAAAGCAATAGTATAGAATCATATCATATGTTGTAATTACTTGCAAAAAACTTGATCATCTAAGCGAAATATGACACACTTATTAGTCACATTGAGAATTTTTGGTCACTTCTAGAATTTGAGGCATTTTGTTTTTTCTCAAGATTGACATTCCTACATAGTAACTATGGATGCTTAAAATAGTAATCAAGTGTAGGATTAGGATTATAAGTTTAATCTTAAATAGGATTTTTCCTTATTTATGAACTTTTGTATAGTCTAGTGTTAAAGAAAATTCTCTTGGCATGCATCATTGCTATTCATATTTTTAAAATAGTTAATCAAGTGTGAGATAAGGTCATAGGTTTCTTTTTAAGTAGATATTTTCCTCATTTGTATGAATTTTTGTACATATGTTGGTCAAATGTTAAATCAATTTCTTTAGTTATGTGTTACCCCTTGAAAGTGCATTGTTCATTTCACATTTTTATGGGCCTTTCTTCTCTCACTAGCAAAATAAATCGTTCATGTTTAGTGGTAGTAACATGTTGCAAGAAGATATTTGAGAGGTATTGATGGGGAATTTTTTGGAGACATTTCATCATGAGGTTCCAACTGGGTGCATTTGCTATTGATTTGGAGGCATAATTACATGGATTGCACTAAATTTTGATGCATCATCGATTAGGAGCCTTGTTCCTACGTTAAATCCAAGGCCTATGAATATGCAAATGGATAATGTGAGAAAGAATGGAGCCTTAGAAGATGAGCATCCTACTTGGGAGTGTTCTACGCGGCACTGAGCCACACTTGGTCTCGATAAAGACCCACTTGAGGTCGAACACCCTCCTCAAGGAGGTGGTTTGGACATGTTAAAGGAAATAAGGGATGAGAAATAATCATAATGGAGAAGCTTCCACATATTTGGAGGTCTATTTCCCTTTTGAGGTGAAAATTTTGGTGTAAGTTTCCACTTTCACATATTTGGAAGCATATTTCACCATTTGAGGTATTTTTGGGTTAAGGACACACTATTGGAGGCCTTTTCGACATATTTAATGTTGTGTTTTACCTTTGGGGAGGGTTTCAAGGTGGGAACACTTTGTATGAAACATTTTCTACTTGTTTGGAGAAAGATAATTTCATGTGGAGATGCCATGTCACATTATTGACATACTCAAACCCTCAAATAAATAATAAATGCATGCTTTAAAACAAAGTTGCACGATACGGGGAAACGAGTACGAGTTTCCGAATTGAGTATGGGAATGAAATGCAACCCCCCCAAATTTTGGAAATGGGGAAAAGTCAATGCATAAACTATAATTCTCTAAATTTACATCACATTTACTCATGAATGATCACATAATGAAAATAGCAATATCCAAAATCAGCCACGAGAAATTTCTAATTTCTTGTCTCGGTCTTGATTGGGAATCTCCTCCTGGATAGTCGAATGACCTTAGTTCTCTTGATTAAATACAAGTTCCATACCCTAGTGCTCTAGGTGCTCTTGATTATTGGGAATCTCCCTTGCATAGAGGGCTTGGCTCTTTTGATTAAATACAAGTTCCATACCTTAGTACGTGACAAAATCCAATGGAAACATTATAATCCCCCCAATCTTGAAATCCTGAAAAACAGATAAGTCTACTGGATTTTGAGTGAGATCTAAAATTCTACTTTCTCCATATGAAATCCAATGAGGGTGAAACCAATCTCAAACATCCTGAGTCATTTCATGGTAATGTTAAAAATTTAAGTAAAATGATGAAAATGAAAGATAAAGGAGAATGCCAGTTTTACTTAAGTGACATTCTCCTTAATCTTTCATTTTCATCCTTTTACTTTAAGAATTTTACATTACTATGAACTGCATATAAACACTAGGGCCATAGGCTTGAACATTAGGCTGCCCCACTCAAAAAATTTTGTTTCCAATCTTCAATAACTCCCTCTATCACTCTTGAATTGGCAGGGAGTGAAAATAAAAAAATAAAAACGAAAAATAAAAAAAAAACAAAAAGAAGTCACTTTATTGCTGAAATGTGGCTATACAACCTGGAAACACATTTCAGGCCGTATTGGGCCACGTTCCCCGCACATGAAACGTGGCAGTATGGCTTGAAACATGTTTCGAGGCTGTAGCAAACATGTTTCCATTTCGTTTTAGCCCAGAAACACCCTTAGGACCAACATTTCCTGCAAGATAGATTTAAAGGATCTTATGAAATAGAAAGATAGCAAGTGACAACATGGACCCATTTGATTGATTTGAAAGGTAAAAAAAATGTGCTACACTCAAGGAGGATTCTACTTCCTTCTAAAGAGATTATTATTTTATGTATTAGGGTATGATTTGAAAGACATAATGGAGGAGAGGAATCATTTTCCAAGGGTATGGTTGGAGGTGTGTGAGTTTCCCTTCGAGTTGAGTTGAATTTATTTGGGAGGAATATTTTAAGATGCATTTCAATGTGAAGTTCATTACCTTTATTTTGTATTTTTCTTTGGTTGATTTAATGGGTAGAAATTACTTGTACAAATCTTCTCATTTAATCTTGGAAGAAGGGCAAGTTTGCTTTAGTAACACATTAGGGTTAAGGTAAAACCCTCTCTTTGTCTAGATTTAATCATTGTTCATATTGAAGAATATTTACTATAATTTTCTAGTTAAGCCTATCCACTCTATTTTTGAGTGTTTCTCTAACTAGTGATAATGGTTAAGCGTGACATATTAGGTCCTCTTGATTGTTAATTTTTCTTAGGGCTTATTTGTTCTTTGCTTTAGATAATTGCATTTGATCCTTTCCATATTGAATTCACCCAACAATATCACAACATTATTCAACAACATATGCAATTATATATAAAGAGCAATATCATCATCAATGCAACAGAACATAAAGGAACAATATAGGAAAAGCATTCACACATAGAGACACTAGGATTGGTCAGAGACCAGGGAAAAATCCACTATGGGGGAATCCCTTTCAAATTCTTCTTCTATTAGTGTCATAAAATGTTCAATAAAGAGTACAATGAGCCCGAATCCGCAAATAATAATTCAAGTTAAAGTTTGACTTATCCAAGAGAACAACCAACCGAAATCCAAAATATCAATTAATAGTCAAATCTAGTCAAAGTCAAAGTATCAATAGTTCTGCACCTTTGGCGTGTTCTGCACCCAATTCGGTACTTACGGTTCTGCACCCAATTCGGTACTTACAGTTCTATACCTAGTTTTGTACTTATAGTTATGAAACTGCGTAATAATAAAACCCTCAAATAGCTTCACCAATTTTTCCACTTTGGGTTTTTCCGGGGACATTGGTCCAAAACCAACAGTGTCACTTGTGTGCTTGTTTTTTCTTTTAGTTGATGTTCTGTAATGTGTTGAGCATGTACTTGTATTTATTTTCAGTATTTACATGGTAAATAACTTGTTAATTAAATAGAACAAATAGGCAGAAATAAATTAGAAGGTACATGAAAGGTTTCTAACAGTTAGACTTAGAAATTCCAACATAAATAGTCCTCCCAAACTCTGTTTCTTCTTTTCCTTCTTTGATGCACTAGAAGCACCTTTCTTCTCCCTTTTCACATCTCTTTCTTGACTCTCTTCTTCGTTGATTTCAAAGATCGTTTGATGGTCTAATGGTGAGGTCGAACTACCCTATATATAGGACTCTGTCCCTCCTTTTGGGTTGACTTGAGTTAGTGAGGCCGACTTGACTTTAAGTGCACCAAAAATTCATTCTTTGAGCCAACTTGAAGAGGAGACTTGTCTTTGCTTTGGAGGATCACCTTTGACATATTTCTTTGACTCTAGTACATAAATTTACATAGTGTAACATGCCCATATGGGTCTTCAACAATTACACTGACTCTTTGACTCTCCTAGAAGCATTTAAACATGTGCTTGACCTATCAAATGGGGAAGAAACCCATTCTTTATAATCACAAAAATAACAATTCTTTTCTTTTACAAGTACAAATATCAAAATTACATTTATGAAGACCAAACCTAGTTACACTTTCTTCAACAGATGTCAGGGCTAGATTGATTATCCTAGATGGTGTGAAGGATGCCCTAATACCTCATTTGTCCAGGAAGAACAATGCACATGAGATGTGGATGGGTCTTCAAAATTTGTTCCAGAATAAGAACGAGAACCGAGTACTAGTATTGGAGGATAAGTTGAAGTCCACCAGGATGATAAAGGGTGAAAGCGTGACCTCTTATCTGACGATATTGTCTCAAGTCAAAGATGATCTTTTTTCCATCAATGTGTTTATCTCATATGGAGATATGGTAAGGATTGCCTTGAATTGGTTCACCGAGGATTGGAAGCCCTTCATCAAAGGGACCGTTGCCAGGGAGAAGCTGCAAGACTAGGATAGGCTGTGGGATGACTTCATTCAGGAAGAGTTGCGAGACAAGTATCTTCATCTGAAGAAGAAGGCTTTAGATGATGACATGGAACTTGCATCATGAATGAAGGGTGTTAGGCTAGGAGGTAACTCCTCAAATGAAATCTGTTCATTCATTTAGATTTCTCATAGTTATATTGATGAGGGAGTGACTCTTGGGTTTATCTCCCGATGACTCTTCCTTTTCCATTATTTGTTATTTACACTTTTACAACTGTTCACCTAATCCCCATGATTAGGTGTCAACATTCCCCCCTTAATCTGAAGGGATGTTGGTGAGTCCAAGCATCGTGTTGAATCTTTCAAGCTTTTCTCTTCCAAGTGCTTTGTTGAAGATGTCTTCAATCTGATCATCAGTGGAATAATGGTGTAGATGGATTGTCTTGGCCTCAACATGATGTCAAATCAGATGGTATTTTGTATTGATGTGCTTCGTTCAATCATGGAACTTTGGGTTCTTGGTCAACTTTATTGCAGAGGTGTTGTTAATCATGAGTGGAGTCGAATGTACTTGTTTTACCTGCAAATCTTCCAAGATTTTCCTGAGCCACACAATTTCTTTTGTTGCCTCAGCTGCTGCCACATATTCTGTCTCTGTTGTGGAATCTGTTGGGACTGAATGTTTACGTGATCTCCAGGAGACAACTCCTGATCCAAGACTCATAACATAACCAAAAGTAGATACCCCAATTTCTTTGTCTCCATCGAAGTCTAAATCAGAGTATCCAATCAAGCTGAAGTCGCCCACCTGTGTATACTTGAGTCCAAAGTCTTGAGTTTCCTTCAAGTACTTTAGAACTCTTTTTGCAATAGACCAACGTCCCTCACAAGGCTTTTGCATAAACTTGGAGGGGATTCCAACAACAAACGAAATGTCTAGTTTGGTAGTAGTCAAGTAGTCGAGACTTCGTACACGTTGCCTATACTTTGTTGCATCCTCAAATTCTTTTCCTTCAATGGATGTGAGCTTTAAGTTTTTTTCCATTGGAGTAGTTAGAGGATTGCATTCAGCCATACCAAACCTGTTCAACAGATCTCCAATTTACTTCTTTTGAGAAAGGAATATAGAATTCGGATGTTGAGTTACGTCAATACCAAGATAGTAATGAATATAGCCCTAATCATTCATTTCAAAACCTTTCCTCAATTCCTTCTTTGGATGCGATGTAGCTCTCATTCTTCTCTGTCATCAAAAGATCATCTACATTTACCACAAGATATACAACTATTTTGCCAACTTTCTTGACAAACAAAGTTGCATCATCAAGATCATAATGTTTGAAATTGAGTTTCAGAAGACGCTCAGTTAATTTTTCATACCAGGCTCACGGTGCTTGCTTGAGGCCATACAAGGATTTCACAAGTTTGCATACTTTATGTTCATGTCCTTTCACAGCAAATCCTTCAGGCTGGGATTGTTAGTGTCAGTCTTGTTAGCCTGTCACCTGGATCAAAAATGCTTTTACCATGTTCTTTTTAGGCTTTCACCATCAAATTTTTTTGTTACTAGGTTTACACAGCAAATTTGGTCATTGTATGGTCAATCTAAAGATGAAGTCATCGTTTGAAATTTCACTCATGCTGATCGCTTATCACACTTTATGAAGGTTTCACAATGAAAATGGGTCAGTCATCATCATCATTCCATTAGGTCTTAGGCCATCCATTAGGCACAAGAGTCTCCAAGGTCCATCATTTCTATAAAAAAACCAGCTATAAGTCAAACACGACAAAGCAATTGTTGAAGAATTGATCATGATTTTCACACTCTCTTCATATTCTTATGATATCAAAGGTTTCAGAAGAGGAAGCTCCAACACTCAGGAAAGCAAAAGCACATTTGTAGTGGTAAAGGTAAAATCTGTCTTCATAAAGTGAAATCAGTTCCTAAAGAAGGGTAGGTTTCTTTTTCTTTTTGAAAAAGTGAGGAAGTTTTCCCTATATAAACTCAAAAAGCCTCATAACTCTTTCATTCATATCCTATTCACTCCTTCTCATCAAGCTCACTTGCCCAAAAAAGCAAAAAACTTGTTTTCCTAGAAGAAAATAACCAAAATTTGGAGGCGTTGTTTGTAGATACACTGTGCTGTGCTTAGGAGGTAGGTGTTGCGCTTCTGTGAATTGCATTGTGTGTAGGAACATTGTGTTGCGCGCAGGACAGTGTGCCTCGAAACTCACCAAAATTCTCCCAAACTTGAAATTTTCGCTTGCAAGCTTGGTTTAACTGTCTTCTAAGCTAAGGAACAAGTAAGTACACCATCATCCTCTATCTTTTGCTTTCCCAGTTTCATTCCATGTCAATAAATTTTCAAGCTAGGGTTTATCGCAAATTTTTCATGGGAAATGCTAGGGTAAAAATGGTCATCATAATTTTTGATCTCCAAAACATGTAAATTGATATCATACACCTGCACACATGTTTGATGAGTCATTTTGACCAGTTCATCCACCTCCAAACAAAGTTTAAACATTGAAAAAGCAAAACCCTAGCTCATTCCTAGAGTTCTTTTGGGAAAATTTCATCATAAACCTTCTTGCTCACTCGCAAGCAACAACAACTTTTTCACTATTTTCTTCACTCATTTCCATTAGTCTTCAAAGTCATCTCATCTTTCATAAAACCCCTCCCATCATTTTTTTCAAAATCTCCCACATATCACTTCATTTCCATTCACACCTCACATCTATTTTCACTTCCTGCTGTTAGGGCTTTGTGTCATCATGGAGGATGAATCTTCGCCAGAAAGAAAGGGACAACACAAAGGAGGGAGGATTCTCAGATATGAACCATCAGATTGCAACACAATCAACTCCTATCCTTCATCAAACAATGTTTTGAGGATGTTCACTGCTTGGAATTTTGCAAAAGGGTAAGTGAGGCAGGGTTTTATGAGCAACTGACAGATTGGGTAGCAACACAACTGAAAGGAGATACTGCTATCATTGCTAGTATTGATTTTAGTTTCTCAGTGGCCTCCATCTCACTAGCAACTGGTATACCAGACAATGGCGAATATTGGTTTAAGGGAATGAGTCTAGATCTTGAAAACTACAAGCCCTTCTTAAAGACGCCATACAGAGATACACATACTCACCTCATGCCTTTCAAATATTTACTGGAGAAATATGCCCCTTTAATGAAAACTATCATGAGCTTCTTTACCTGTGAAGGTAGGTTCTCCACGTTGTATGCCTATCATATTCACCTCTTGATGCACTTCACATCTCGAAAACCACTCAACATGTCTAATTACCTATTCAGGAGCATTTCAAAAATGTGAAAAGATACAATTAAAAGGCAGAGCACTCGCCAAGCTTGTTCCATCACAGTCTCATCAAAACCATTGTCCTTCACCAGCTGGCAGAGAAAGGTATGGCTTGGGAAGCTTTTGTAGAAGCAGCTTTAAAATGGCATGAATAAAATGCAGCATCTCAGTGCGCAAGTGCACCAAAACAACAAATAGAGATGGGGTCATCTAGCAAAACAACAGAGAAGATTCAACTACCTAAGCTGGAGGTGACCAAAGTGTATAAGAAAGGGCAGAGGCTTGTGTTTTCTTCTCACTAAGAGAAAGGGGCCTAAGCCTTCTTTATCGACAAAGCAAGAATCGACAGCAAAGTATAAGGATACAGTTGAGCACGAGTTTGAGCTTATTGATTTAGAGGCAGAAGATCAGACTTCAATCATGAGACAGACTATCAGGGACAAGGACTACCAAATCAAGGAGCTGGCAATAAATCTAGAAAGGGCAAAGTATGTTATATCATTCCTTGAACAAGAAGATAGTCAACTCAAAGCAAAGGAGTTGACCGTAGAAAAGGAAAAAGCCAAGTTATTGCAACAAGTCGGCAAAGGTAAGGAGATCATGACATCAAGCGAGCCTGAAGCATCAGAGGTGAGAGGAAAAAGGAAAAGACCAAAAACAAGAGGCCTTAAGAAATCTTTGCAAGAGGAACAAGAACAAATTCTGCTTAATGAGGATCTTGACCTAGAAGATAGTATCGCCCTAGAGGTTCATCAAGATAAGGAATATTGGCTTAATAGGGTGAATGAACACTTGGAGAAGCTCCTTGAGAAGGCAAACAGAGACAATCAATTGCTTAGACACATGGCACATCACTATCAAGCTCAAAACATGATCGCCAATGTCAAAGTGAAACAACTTGAAATAAGCTCAAGGAGGCCAAAAAACATCAAAAGGACTAGGGAAATTTGGAGATGCTTGCTGAAGCATCCATGAAGCTATAGCAAACCTCTTTTTACACCTTCCCTCCAATTTTGAGCAAATTCTGAGCATTTTGAGTTTTTTGACAAATTTTGGTCTAAGTTTAGAAATTCAGCTGCTCCAGGGCACTGCACTTTTTCCTTAGGCCTCCATTTGAGGAAAGGTCTTAACATCCTTTAAAACCCATTTGCCCAAATTTTGCAGAGGTGGCTTAGTTTTGGAGAAAAATGCAAAAAAGTGACAAAAAACTAGCATTCTGGACCATTTTTTGATAGGCATTGCGCTTCTAGAGCGACCTTGGGATAATGAATTTTTGAAGGTCTTCCCATGCTCCAAATTCAGAGATTCAAACTGTTTTGGAAACTAGACTTGAAGGGCTAGTTGACCATTTTCTTAGATTTGCATTTTGACCCCTCGAAGGCACCTAAAAATCAACTCAAAGTTGGTGCTACGCTTCTGCACTTTCTGTATTTTTATTTGAAAATTTTCACTATGTAAAATTTCTAGTTTTTAGTCTGACTTGGTCAAAGTCAAGATTCTCTATGTAATGGCATTAGTTACAAGGCTAGGTGATGTAGGCATGAATACATGTACATCATAGGTTGTTTCTGATGTTTATTAGGCCTCATAAAAGAAGCAAACTCTTCATGAAGTGTTTGAGTTGCACCTTTTCACTCTCACCTGTTGGTTGAGAGAATCTTGGAGTCAGTTCCTCTGCCAAGGAATTCGACTCCTGAAGGTGGGAAAGTCGTCTAGGAGAGTCTATAAGTATCATTCCACTTCAGGAGAAGAGGGTTGAACTTTCTGTGAAGGAGGCTTGCATTGTAATCATCTTTTAGCTAATATAGATACAGGTTGCAACTATTTTCAAGGAACTCTAGCCCAGTGAGTTCATGGTGCTTGTACTTCATTCTTTTTGTTTTCTCATGGTCTAAACATCTTTATCTACATTATATCTCTTCTTTCTATGAATGCCTTGGGATAAAATATTTAGAATTCTTGTTTTTCAAGCTTTGTTATCTGGTTTTCATAGTTATGTGTTTTGTCTTCTTAAGCTAATGAAGTCATGTTTATTTATGCTCATTAGTTTCTTCCACACTATATCCTCTATACTACACTAACAAATACTCAAATTACACCATGGCTTCTGATATCTAGCTCCTTCTTATGTTTGCTCCTGCATTCCCATAGCCTAGACCTACTTGTGGCTCCAAACCCTAAGTTCAACAAATACTTGAAAGACCAAATTTTCAAAAACAAACAAACAAATACATATATCTAGCCTAAAATTCATTTGCTTTAAAGTCATATCACTGATAAGATACTTAGAGAGATCCCTCTCATGCTTAGTAGGGCTAGCTACTGAGCTGAAGTGGTTTGAGGTTACCCTTGTCGATTTCCTTTTTAGCTTAGGAGATTGTAAGGACTAACAAGGACATAAAAACATTCTCTTTTAGATCTCCATTCAAGAAAGTAGTTTTTACATCCATTTGATGGACTTTCCAACCGTTCTGAGCTGCTAGAGCAAAGAGTGTCTAGATGGTAGCCCATTTTGTTGTGGGGGGCAAAATTCTCCTCATAATTGACCCCTTCCTTCTGTGCAAAACCTTTTGCCACAAGCTTGGCTTTGTGCTTGTCAAGTGAGCCATTAGCTTTATACTTGTTCTTGTAGACCCACTTGGAGCCAATTGGTTTTGTTCCCAATGGAGGATCAACTAGCTTCCAAGTGCCATTCTTTATCAAGGCATCATACTCCTTTTGCATCGCTTCTTTCCATTCATCATGAGAAGCGACTTCTTTAAAGGAAGTAGATTCAAAATCTGTAGACAAATTCAATTCACAATCATAAGAAACATCCATATCAATAGGTGAATCAGAGTCATCTACATCACCTCCATTTTGTCGGGTTTAATTTCTTGTCCCTATCTTTCCAGCCTCATTAGGATGAACACTTTCAATTGTTTTTGTCAGCCACTTTGGAGGACCTTTCTGAGATGGTCCAGGCTGCTCAGTTGATTGAGTTGAGACTAAATCAAGATTGAGTCTCCCAATTCTGTCAATCACATCACTCAAAGTATCATCAATGGTTGGAGTTTTATGTGGGGGAGAGAGTGCTTCAGAAGAAGATTCCACAGATTGATCCAGTATAGGAATCCCCCCTTCAAGATGTGGAACCTGATTATCAAATTCTTGAAATGATTTTGCATTTGCGAATCTGTCCAAGCGATCAAGTTGCCACTCAACAACATTGTTAGCTTTGGAAGATTCAAGAAAGATTACATCTCTAGATACAAAAAACTTTTTATTAACTTCATCACAGAGACGATATGCTTTGGAGGTGTTTGAATACCCCAAGAAGCTACACTTATGACTCCTTGCACCAAGTTTGTTTCAATGTACCTTTGGTATCAAGGCATAATAGGTGGAACTAAAGACCCTGAGATGCTTTACCGAAGGAATGTGGCCATACCACATTTCATAAGGAGACTCGTTTCTAATAACATTAGATGGACATATGTTCTTTACATATACAACACATAGAAATGCATCTGCCCAAAACATCAATTTTACATTCTTGAAAAACATCATGGAGTGTACCATATTTAAGATTGTCCTATTCATTCTTTCAACTACTCTGTTCTGTTGGGGATTATAAGGCACAATTATTTGATGTTTGATCCCATGTTGGCGAAGATAGTTTTCAAATTCATTTGAAGTGTATTCTTTTCCATTATCAGTGTGGATAGAGCCAATGTATGAAAGTTCTTGAATGATTGAAAAGCATCAGATTTGTTCTTCAGTAAATAAACCCAACACATTCTGGTGTAGTCATCAACAAATGTCATCATATATTTATTTCCATTTGCAGAAGGATCAGGCATTGGACCACATAAATATGAATGAATTAGTTCAAGTTTTCTATGTACTCTGGAATGTGAATCATGAAAACACTGTTTGCTATGATTTCCTAGAATGCAAGCATCACATTGCTTAAGTTTCCTAGGAATTGTAGGCAAATCGGTAACACCATTTTCTTCAACAAGCGAAGGCTGTCATAGTTCAAGTGTCCAATTCTAGCATGCCATCATAGACTTGATGGAAATGTACCTTAATTATAATGAGAATTATATGAGAAATTTTGTGCACAAGCAGAGGTACCTTGCAGCTTGAGAAGCCTTTCTTCTTCTATTCCCGTCATGAAAAGTGAGTGATCTGATGCTTTTCTCACCTCAACCTTTCCATCAAACATATGAATGGGGTGTCCTTACTGGCAGATGTGGACCACGGACAACAAGTTTCTCCTCAGCTTTGGGAGATATAAAACATCATGCAGAAGAAATTCTGGAAGACCAGGAAATTTGACCCTGATTGTACCAAGCTCTGATGGCTTAAGTTTTGATTCGTCTGCAAAGTAAACTGCTCCATCAACATTGTCAATAAATTATTCAAAAAAGTCTTTTCTAAAAGTCATGTGGCAAGTTGCTCTTGAATCAAGCAACCAATCATTTTTCTAAGAAGCAAGTGAAGCATTAAACAAATCTTCATTTACTCCAATATTAAAATGTGCCACAACATAGTGAGTGACTTTAGGTTCTTTACCATTCTCTTTGTCATTAGTTTTATCTTTGGGTTGATTTCTTTCCTGCTCAATTCTGTCCCAAGGCAACTTGCATGTGGATGCATCATGTGATCCATCTCTATTGCAATGTATGCAATGCAAATCTGACTTTTCTCCTTGAGAGTGTTTGCCCCCTACCTCTGAAATTTCTTCTTCCTCTTCCTCTTCGACCACCTCTTCCTCTGGAAGAATCTTGAGCAAGATTCTTCTCTCTACGTGCAAAACACACAACGTCTTCAGAAGACTCAGGAGTTGTCTTCTTCCCAAAAGCTTTCTCTCTCTCAGCAAATTTATTCACAAGGGAGTCAAAGGTAATTTCTTTGAGGTTTCCATTTGCTTGCAATGACTCAAGATAATTTGAGTAAGTGGGATAAAGTGACTTGACAAAAGCTATAAGAGGAATGTTCAGTTCAACATTAGTGACTTTGATATCATGCATAATAGATTTTACTTTTGATGCAAGAGTAAGAGGATCATCATTTTGTAATTCAAGGCTGAACAATTTAATCATGAGTTGAACAACTTCAAGGGTAGAGTGTGAGTCATAGAGTTCCTTCAGCTTTTGTAAGGCTTCGAAAGCATTTGAAAATGGTGAAATATGGTGACTCACCTCTTCATTTACTGATGTTGCAATCAAGGCATAACACTTGTTGTTATTATTTTCCCAAATGGCAAATTCCTTGTCTAAGGTAGGCTTTATTGGTTCTTTGTCTCCTTCTCCAACACACACTCCTTTACGCAACTCATTAAAAATGAGAGCGTGTTTGATCTTTCGTGACCATTCGAGATAATTCTCCTTCCCAGTGAGAACCACTCCCATAATAGATATGAATGAATGCATTGTAAAAAAATTCTTCTACTACCAATATATAAAATTGTACTTCTTAGAGTAATATGTATAAAAATTGCACTCTCATATATCAAACAAAGGTATTATGGGGGGGAGGTGGTTTATGGGGGAGGAGGGTGTATATGGGGTAGGTTACACCAAAAGACAACATTAAAATCACAATGTTAAAATCAAAAGACAACGTTTTGGTGGTCGGGCTTTAAGGCACGAAAGTGTAGTGGTATGGAGTGGTGTGGAGTTAATGTTGAGTGGTGGAGCGATACCATGTCAGAGCCACGAAAACTGTGTTGGGCCCACAGCACCATGATGGCACCACGCTTCCGTTGCACTGATACCGATGAGGCGATGTAACAATACCACAATACAGCTGTTGGGGAGAGTGGTGGAATGCCAGATCAATAGTGTTTCTGTCACGCCACTTTTTGAGAACAAACAGAGCAGTGGTATGTTTGAAACTGGTATGTATGGGGAAAAACACAGCTATATAAACTGGGAGTGGTAGAGCCAAGCTATATGGCGCAGTGGCAGTGTTTAGACATGTGCATATGGCTGCATATTGAAGACTGCATTTTATACCTCTGGTGCGGTAATACCTCAACTATGGCGAGGTCGTGGACAGCGTGATAATGCAACCCGCCTGCCTTCCCCACCGACGAAGATGTAGAGGCCAAGGCTGGCTTGAAATCCGTCATAACATTCTCGATTAGCGTAACTATCCCATTGTCATCCACACTCCAGACGAAATCCAGTAAACGAATTCATCCTAGAGACCTTCAACAACCACCTCGTTGCCCAATGCTGTCACGGATTTGGGGGAAAAACGAAAATTGCTTAATCTTCATAGAATTGGTGGTAAGAAAAGACATCAAACAGTGCCAAAAGTGGGAGGGTCGTGAAACCACTACTTTGATGGCAAAATACCAATATGAGTTTGGGCCAACGTTCAGGTAGGGAATAGAAAACGCACTACTGTCAGGTGGAAATACCAATATGAGTTTGGGCCAATGTTCAGGCAGAGAAAAGAAAACACATAAGACAGTGTATGGAAGGTGGGTTCAGGCCTCAAGAGCATGGCAGAGGTAAGAAAAGACATCAAACAGTGCCAAAAGTGGGAGGGTCGTGAAACCACTACTTTGATGCCAAAATACCAATATGAGTTTGGGCCAACGTTCAGGTAGGGAATAGAAAACGCACTACTGTCAGGTGGAAATACCAATATGAGTTTGGGCCAATGTTCAGGCAGAGAAAAGAAAACACATAAGACAGTGTATGGAAGGTGGGTTCAGGCCTCAAGAGCATGGCAGAGGTGTCGGTTCTGCAAAATAGGCAGAACATAGGCAGGAGGGAGTTACAAGGGCAGAGAGGGAAGCCAAAAATGACGTTGGCTTTGATACCATGTCAAGCTAGGAGGTAACCCCTCAAATGAAATATGTTTATTCATTTAGATTGCTCATAGTTATATACATGAGGGAGTGACTCTTGGGTTTCATCTCCCAATGACTCTTTCTTTTCCATTATTTATTATTTACATTATTTACAATTGTTCACCCCATCCCCATGATTAGGTGTCAACAAAGGGTAAGCAAAAAAAGGACTTGAGTAAAGTCAAGTATTTTAACTATGGCGAGATGGGTCATTATTCGTCGAGATGTCTGATGTCGAAGAAGGGAGATGATGAGAAAAGGAAAGAGAAGCAGGCCGCTAGTGTTGCCACTTCAGCTGAGATAGATGATCTCTCCAGGAGATTGGAAGAGGAGGACTTTGCTATGATTTCTCATTTCCCGCAGGGTACTATCAATGAGGATGGATGGTACGTGGATAATGGTGCGATGAAGCATATGATAGGGTGACAGGAGGTTTTTGAGATTCTAGCTGAATGGAACTCAAAGTTGCAACAAGAGTCGGTTGGAGATCTGAGGATCAAGTGATGTACCATTCAGGATGGAGACAAGACCCGTGATGCGGGTCTAGGATGTACTGTTTGTACCAGGACTCAGATATAGCGTGATTTCCGTTTCGATGATCGAGAGGAAGGGGTTTGAGGTCTTGTTCTAGGATGGGAAGGAAAGACTTGGGCCTAGAGGCTCTAAGTCCGATGGGATTGTACTTAGACTTAGAGAGCATGGTTTCTAGAGGTTGATGGGAAAGCATGCGGATCATGGAAAGAAGTAGGTGGAGCAGGTGCAAGTTGTAGAGAAGCAGGAGTAGATGCAGGTGTAGGTGCAGGTTCAGAGGAGCAGGTATAGGTTCTCGAGAAGAAGGTACACCTTCATGAGAAGAAGGTCCAGTGTTGGGTCCCTATAATACTAGTGATTACCCAATTACTATTGTAGTTATACCCCTTATTAATATTCTTGTGTCCCTATTGTCCCCATATTGTTATTACTGTGTCCCATAGAATCCCTCCATTGTTATTTTTGGGGATTTATATTATTATTGTTAGGTCGGCTGGGTTATATTGTGACTCCTTAGACTCCTATATATAGAAAGGAGGTTTTGTCATTTGAATCATCCAAGAATTGTTCATTTATGTAATCTAAAGGAGGTTGCCCCCTCGAAGAGGCTGAATTCTAAGGTGTTGATCTATCTTTTTTTGAGCTAGTTTCATAACATTTGGTATCAGAGTTTTGGATTCTAGGGTTTCGCTGCTCCAAACAGGTCATCGTGGCATTTTCGCTATAACTTTTTTTTCTGCGAAGTTTCAGAAGTTGAAAAAAAACCCATTTGAGAAGACATCGCGCTAAATCTTGGGTCCGAATTTCAAAGCTTTTTTTCGCTATATTTGCGGAGATATGATCTGAGGAAGTTGGTCTTTTTGCAGAGTCTTGAATTACATTCCAAACAGGTGACCTGGGGAAAATTGTCATAACTTTTTCTCTGAGCATTGGATTGAAATTTTGTAAGAAGGTACAGAAAGAGGACGAACTGTAGTTTCTTCTATATTTTTCAGAGCTAAAGGTCGAAACAGTGACTCGTGGCACGTCGTACAAGTTCGCTCTACTAAACTAGTCTATAATCAAGTCACTGTGGGAGATTTCACATAACTCTTCCTTGGAGAATCCAATTTGGATCAGACTAGTGGCATTGGAAAGAGGACACAAAGGGCTACCACAGGTCAGCAATTTCAGAATTGGATGTTTTGAAAGTACAAAGATACAGCAGAGGCAATATCGAGCTCCTACAAAGAAAAAAAGCTGTGTAGATTCTTTTAAATTTTTGCTTAAGATTGGTTTGAAAATTTATTTTGAAGGAATTCAGAGGGCTAGTAGAGCATTATTATCGGTAACTGATGCGTCGAGGAAAGAAAATGCAAACACCTAGTAAGGAACATGAAAGCTCTAGCATGACTCATGAAGAAGAGGAAGAAATGCTACATGATATATCAAAATTACAAGACCAAGTGCAAAA
>APFE031194366.1:1377-37679 GCA_000404065.3 Pinus taeda | reverse complement strand
TGAGTGGAGTCGCCACTTGAACAAGAATCTAGATCTAAAGCTCAAAATGCTAAAATCAAAAGGTTAGTCGATTTCCCAGGTACAAGAAAGCTTGTCCCCGGCAACGGCGCCAAAAGATGTTGACCCTGCCGCCCGCACCTACCTACACAGTTAGCGAGAAAAGCCTTCAACCCCACAAGGTGTGGTTGGTGGCAGGGAACTCAAAGAAGGGACTGTCACACTGATCCCAACTCTCTCCGTTTTAGCTTATCTCCTAGGCTAGCTAAGGGGGGTGGTCCCTAAATGGAAAGTTAAGCCTAAAGCTAAGATAAAAAGTTCTAGGAGGATTATTTGAGTTAAATAAGATTGTCAATCTGAGATCTAAAATCAAAACGAAATATAAACAATAGCCATTAACCATACGATGAGCATGTACCACACAAATGACCAGTGCCTTAAAACGTTGTTATTTCAGAAATGAAAATATTTTTGTTTGTATTTCTTTTTTTATGCTCAAAATGGAAACGAATGCTTTTAAATGAAAAGAGAAAATTTGCTTTGACTTTCAAAATAGAAACGAAGCTAAGAGATCAAGATACTTCCCTCTTGAGTAAATCTCTTTTTGGTGTCTTAAGAGCTTGATGGCTTGAACAGCATGTGGGATCCTTGGTATCCTGGGAGGTGACTATTCCCGCCGAAGAAGTCCTCGCCCTCCACAGAGCTGGCAACCTGTCCCTTGAAAACACAGAAAACACTTGCAAACGAATTGTTAGTGCAAAAAGAGACTTGGCATAAAGAGACCAAGTTGAGCTTGTCATTCAACCGAGAATGGACAAGCTACAACAAGTGTACAAAATATACCAAGCCCAGAAGAGATTTGAGATAGCTGCAAATCTCTCCTCCCTAGACAATAGTGCCTTCAGGGAAAATGAAAAACAACTAAATAGCAAATGAAAATCACATGAATATTAAACGACACAAGTATACCTCATGTACCAAGGCATGCACCACAAGAGAAGCTGGTAACCCCAAAGACTTTTATTTATTAATGTAAATGCTGAGTACAAAATCCGGGAGAGTCTCCGCCAGCCCAATAGCTTGTTCTATCATGATATACAATAAGAGCCCAAGGCTCATATAAATAGGAAAATGGGAGACAATCCCAAGGCAAATTCCAATGACAAATGGCAATCAGGTGAAGATCCCAATGAAAAGATGGAATGACAAGTGGCTGCTATGACTGTCCATGTGTGAAGATAACTGCAGTAGATTGCCATGTTAACTGCTGTGTGTATTGGCTGCCAATATAAACGCTGTTTGTTTGCCATGCAAGACTGCTGTAGCTTCCTGTTTTAATTGCTGTGCTGACTGTTGACTCCCTTTAAATCTGCGTATTGGCTGAAATATAACTTGCTGATTGTAATTGCTGACCTGCCCACATTAAACGTTGCTGTGATAGCTGCTGTTTTAATTTCCACGTACATACCTGAGCTCGACTGCCCATATAAACAGCTGTAACTGCTGCCCACGTAGTGCTGATATAACTGTGTTAAATGCTGAGTTTAAACTAGCTGTGGACTGCTGTAATGACTGGGCTGCGTATTTAAATTGCTGTGTGTGGCTGTCAACGTGTGCTGGAATATCCACGTAGATGGGCTGTGGGTGCTATGTGCTGCCCACGTGAACGCTGGGTATTGCCAACGTGAATGCTGCCCATGTGAATTGTTGTTTATCACCCACGTGAATGCTCTGCTGACCCGTTGACTATTTGACTGCCCACCGTGTAATATTTCGTACGGTCTTTG
Organism: Pinus taeda; assembly: GCA_000404065.3. Classification (NCBI taxonomy): domain Eukaryota; kingdom Viridiplantae; phylum Streptophyta; class Pinopsida; order Pinales; family Pinaceae; genus Pinus; species Pinus taeda. The sequence goes on along the minus strand of APFE031194366.1, from coordinate 35,895 downwards.
CTTGGTGAGTAATACGTATTACCTTTGGTGGGCTGAGGTGGGTCCCCCCCACTCACATTCCTTTTTTTTTAACTTTGGACCTTATGATATTTGATTTAAATAATTTTTCAACCTTGTAATAAATCAAAATTTCATTGCCTTACGACTTTGACTTTTTTTTTACTTTGACTTTGAGTTGACTTTCTTTGACTTTGACTGGCTGCTGAAACTTTGACTCGAGGTGGGCCCCACATTGCTTGCCACATCATCCCTGATCATCTGCTTGACTTCCATGTCAAAATTTGACTTATTTTGACTTTGGAAAAATTTTTAAATTTTTCCAATTATTCATTTTTTTGAATTTTTTCTTCATTTTTGCCACTGTCACTGGAAAAATAGCCTTTTGAGGGACTCTGAGTCACTTTTTGACCCCCAAAGTAGGCTCTAGGAGAATGCTGGGCCTCTAAGGATGAATTTTGACAAGTCATACGCCCCAGGCATCTCCTAATGCCACTTATTTATGCCTTTATATAAAAAATAATTAAAAAAATCCCGTTTTGCGGGAAATTTTTAACTATTAAAAAATCCTACTTAGACCTAGCCAAATTCCACGAAACTTTTTGTGTGATCTAGTATGGTAATATACATCGACTCTAGACACTAAGATGTGTCAGGGGCTTAATCTTCAAACCGTCACCTCGGCTTTGGGGTAAAAATGAGTGAAAAAATCCAAAGAATTATCCGCCTCTGAAAAAGAAGGGATAATTAACCGGATAAAAAAAACACTCCAAGGTGTACTCGTTTGCTGATCGAGTCCCACATCCTAGGCTTGTTACAAATTCAAGAAACATCATACTAGCATCACTTATTACAATTCCCCGGAGGGTGTGGAATCTGGGTACAAAGAAGAAATATGATGAGAAGATAGAAGGAGAGTTAAAAAACTCTGTTGACTGATGACATCTGATGGTACAAGTGTCCTCTGGATCATCCTTGGGCATGGAGTCGTCACATAATCGTCAGGTGCTACTCCAGCAGTCAACAGGACCAATGTCCCCGGAAAAACCCAATGCGGGAAAATTAGTACAGCTATTCAGAGGGTTATATTATTATGCAGTTTATTTGAGTACAACTGGGTGCCTAAACTAGCTCGCCGGACAGAGAAAAATATACGGCAACAATACCTCTATATCTAGAAACAGGTATTCAGAAAACTTGTCCCACGAAACCCTCTCCAACACAAATGAAGCTCTGCGCTGGCCCTTCTGGTCGTTGTGTCAGCCCCTGGACCCTCTTCGTCAGCCCTCTGAGGCATTGCGCAACCTCTGCGTCACTCCCTCTGCCCTCTGCGTGGATGACGTAATCTCTCTGGGCTCTGCGCTGCCTCTGCTGGGCTTTGCGTAGCCTGGACTGACTGATGCTCTCGCTCTCTCCACTTCTGTGATGGTCTCCCAGTATTGTCCCTGCCTCTCTACCTCGTACTCATTGCCCCTCATTGCTGATCACTGATTCACTTTTTTTTTGCAACCCCGCTCTAGCAAAATGAATGACTGATCACTCTGGTGTATTCTCCAACTGACCCTCAAGCCTCCTCTTATACTTTTCTCATTGGTCCATCAACAACCGAGATTAAATCTCTAATCAACGGCTAAGATTAGATTTGGCTTGATCCACAACTTTTGGAACTTTTAACCCAGTTTTATATTAATACCCATTAATATTTTATTTTTCCTAAGTTTAGACTTAGGAACTCCATTAAAAATATTAATTATTTTAATATCTCTTAGACCAGTTAGAATCTGCCCAAACCATTTCTGGGTCTTGGAGATCTCATGTTCTTTAGCCTCTACACCAATTTTCATGGCTAGAGCACATCCGATGCTATCTCAAATCAACACCCTTATTAGCGATGTGCTCTAGTAATACTCCACACTGAGCATCACCCTGATTATCTGACATCGGTCCTTGTGCTGATGCTAGGCCTCCCCACCCAACATCCTCTGCACTGTTGCACCCTATACTGCTACCCATGGCCCTGCCACTACCACTTCTGCATTCATAAGATAGCTCCCTCTGCATCCGTGTTGTTGCTGGTACATCCTCCCAGCACTGCATTTGCATTGCATCCCCTCTCATCATGCTGCATCGTGCTACTGCATACTGCTACTGCACTGCAACTAAGTTACTGAGAAGTAAGTAACTAATCCACCCAACTTTTGACATCCCTGTCAGGTTAGAAACACTCCCGTTGTTGAAGCTCTCTCTGCCACTAACAAGTGCTCCCTCTACTGACCTCTACGCTACTGCAACAACTCCCTACATCTCACACCATTGCACACCTCTCTGTGCGATCCTGCACTGGTGCAACACTCCCATGCCTCTCACACTATTACAGCCTGCTAGCCTCACGCTGTCCCAAGGCTCCTGTACTGTAGCACTCTCTGCTGCTCTATCCACATCTGTCTCTACTGACATTCTACAGTCCTGCTACTCCTCTTCGGGGCTCCCATAGCAAGGTATAATCCAAGAGGTTGGGTACCTCAAGGATCTTGTCCCTCATCGCCTGTAGTCCTCCTAACTACAACTCGATGTCTCCCCACTTCTTCTCAAGTGGCACATGAGCAGTCATGGCACAATTGTCCTCCTCCTCAACTTCTTTCTCCGCCTTTGCAGGCACTGCCTTCGAGTCTGAAGCCTCTCCCTCACTCTTCTTCCTAGGACACTGGTTCACAAAATGACCTAGTTCCCCACAATAGAAGAACTTGACCTTGGAGAGGTCCTTCTTCTTCCTCTTCTCCTGCTTTCCTACAGATGCTAGAGCCACATCCTCTTCTTCCTCCTTCTTGATCCTGACCCCTTTCCCAATACTCCCCGCCTTGGTCAGCCGTCTAATCTCTTCTTAACGAAGAGCCGCCCATAGTTCTTCCCAATCTAGAAGACTAGTCCTTCCTACTATGCTCTAGACAAATACCTCCCAATCCTCGGAAATTGCCCCACTCCAATCATCTGTGCAACTGCACCACTGATCCGGATTCCTTAGCTAAAAATCTACCTCGACAAAAACTCCCCCCCTTGGTCTTGCCCTGTTAGGCACTGTTCTGAACACAGTACCCCACTAGCTTCGCTCCGCAAAATACCCACAGCCTCCTAAACCCTAGAAACTAAAGGATTGAGCCACTTGGCTCTATGTAATCCTAGCACCAGCAAATCAGCTCCCCCAACCAATTGCGTTATCCCTTCTGGCCTCTACGTGGCTCTACCTGAGCCTGGTTTTGCCTCCTTTAACCTCTGCGTTGTCTTTCTCTAGCCCAGAATGATGAAGCAGTCCCTCTGTGTCACTCCTTCCTTTGTATCCTTCTGCAAGGATCAACTATGTCACTGGGGACAACTAAATTTGCTGCAAATGCTCTAGTCAGCTGAAGCCTTAAATTTTCCTGTGATCTGCAACCACACTCTGATACCATGTTGGAATTTCTAAGTCTAACCCATTAGAAATTCTTCCAGTACTATCTGGTTTATTTCTCCTACTTGTTTAATTACTCAACAAGTTATTTACCATGTAAATACTGAAAATAAAAACAAGTACAGTATCAACATCTACAGATCATCAACTGAAAGAAAACAAGCACGCAAGTGACACCGTTATTTTTGGACCAACGTCCCCGGAAAAACCCAATGCAGGAAAACTGGTGCGGCTATTCAAAGGGTTACATTATTATGCAGTTTATTTGAGTACAAATGGGTGCCTAAATCAGCTCACTCGACAGAGAAAAATATACGGCAGCAATACCTCTATATCCAGAAATAGGTATTCAGAAAACCTGTCCCACGAAACCCTCTCCAGCACAACTGAAGCTCAGCGCTGGCCCTTCTAGCCACTTCATCAGACCCTGGACCCTCTGCATCAGCCCTCTTAGGCACTTCACAACCTCTGGGAGCCTCTACGTCACTCCCTCTGCCTTTTGTGTGGATGGCATAGTCTCTATGGGCTCTGCGCTACCTCTGCTGGGCTCTGCATAGCCTGGACTGACTAATGCTCTCACTCTCTCTGCTTCTGTGCTGGGCTCCCATTATTGTCCCTGCCTCTCTACCTCGTACTCACTGCCCCTCGTTGTTGATCACTGATTCACTTTTTCTTAGCAACACCGCTCTAGCAAAATGAATGACTGATCACTCTGGTGTATTCTCCAACTGACCCTCAAGCCTCCTCTTATACTTTTCTCGTTGGTCCATCAATGACCGAGATTAAATCTCTAATCAATGGCTAAGATTAGATTTGGCTTGATCCATGACTTTTGGAACCTTCTAACCCAATTTTATATTAATATCCATTAATATTTTAATTTTCTAAAGTTTAGACTTAGGAACTCCATTAAAAATATTAATTATTTTAATATCTCCCAAACTGGTTAGAATTTGCCCAAACCATTTCTGGGTCTTGGAGATCTCATGTGCTTTAGCATCTCCAGCAATTTTCATGCTAGATCAAATACGATGCTACCCCAAATAAACACCTTTGATGCGAGAGCCACATTCTCCTCCTCCTTCACTTGCTTCGATTCGTTGTTGTTGTCACTAATGGAGCTCTTTATAGGTCTCGTCTCTACTCCTCCTACTGCAAATCGGCCCACATCTTGTCCCACCTTGGCAAGGTGTCTCTGCCCAAGATACTTTGGACAAATACCTGCGACTCCTCTAGGACACTATTGAGAGCCAATTGCACTAGCTCTATGGGTTGAGGCACTGCCCCAACAACTGCAAGTTGGTCCTGGATCTCCTGAATCCTAGTTAGGAAGGGGTCTATGTGTTCCCCTTTTTGCATCCTGGTGCATCTTAACTTCTCCTCTAGGTACATCTTCAACTGCTTAGAAGTGCTTTGGTACAACGTGGAAAGTGTATCCCACATCTCCTTGGTAGTACCTTTGCAGCTGTGTGAGAAACAATGTGATCCCGAACACCATCAAGGATTAACCTCTTTGCCCACGCCATCTCCTTTCTATTCTCCTTCAGTTGATCTACATCCTTGGGGATATCTACCACTGCATCTATGAATGGATTCAGGCCATATTCATCCAAAAGGAAGGAAATTCTTGCCTTCCAGACGACATAGTTAGAAGCACCATCCAACCTGTCCCAATCTCGAAGTCCAGTAGTGGCCATCTCAAACAATGTCAAAAATATTCTCTTCCCTTCTGCTCAACTGTTGCTAGGCTATTCACACTCCCTTCTGGAGGGAGAAACTTTTCTCACAATGATTGTTGATCAGCAAAGGAAATCGAACTTCTTGAGACTAGAAGTTCCCTGAGGAAAATTTTCCCTCAGTGTGTGCTCTTCTTCCACCCAATGCTAGCTCTGCTCTAGCAAAATGTTGGAAAACCACTACGTCCAGCTAGAGATATGCTCTACGAAAATGCTCGGTTGCTCCTTTTGCCTCTGGAATCCCTCGATTTGGAGAGATCAAATTTTTTTCTCACAATTAGAAAAATTGAATCGCCTCAATAAATTTGGTCTCTTGGCCAAGGTGACTACACTGCCTTTGGGGTTTTGATCTGCTACCCAACCAAAACAATGAAACTCATTCTATATTTGCTACTGAGCTCTCCGTTTGATCATTTGCGCTCTGATAACATGTGAAAATTCGACAACCCGAATCCTATTGCAGTAACATGAAATAATTCTCCTAATTGTTAAATTATTTTTTAGCAATTTATTTACTATTTTCTACATCAAATACTGAATCAATCACATTGCAACCTACACAAATAAAACTATGAAAGAAATAAAATCTGGAAGAAATGCTAGCATAAATTTACATAGTTATTTTTTGACCAATATCCCTAGAAAAACTAGTGCAGCAGCTAAGGGTTTTATTATTATGCAGCAATGAAATAATCTAAGTACAAATGGATACCGAAACGGGAAATCCTATAGAGGAAAACTGGTAAGAAAAATCTAGTGAGGAATTTCCTCCACAGGAAAATCAGGCTCTGATCTAAGTTCAAATTGAGCCATCCAAACTGGCTCTCCATGGTCACTACGTCATCCTGGCATAGTTGCTCCCACATTCAGCTCAGAAAAGCTTCTCCTCAAGCCTTTTGGTCAGCTGTTGTCTGGGAAAATGTTTTTTCTTGCCTCTGGAACCTCTGCCCAACTTCTGACTGAAACTATACTTCTCCCCAACAATTTCAAAATTGCCTCTGCAGGCTATTGTGTTGCTCTGTGTTAGCCTCAATTTGGCTCCTCTGCCTCTCTGCAAATGAACTCACCAAAACTGGAATCCTTCCTTCAGCTTCACTGTCCCTACCCCTCTCTCACTGCTTCTATTTCTCTGGCTCTCTTTCTAGCAATTGAATGCTGCTACTCAGGAAATCGATCTGCTCATGAAATCAAATTGCTCAAGTTATTGCTCCAAGCCCCAACGACTTCTTCTTATAATCCTCTATTGAGACTTCAACGACAAAGATTAGATCTTAATCGATGTCTAGGATTAACTTGAAGTCGATCCGTGTGAGTTTCTAGAACATTCACGCCATAACTTAATTAATTCTGATTAATTAGTCATATTCCCTAAGTTTAGACTTGGGAAATATTTAAAAAACTGACTAATAATCTAATTAAGTCATTTCTAGGTGGAATTTCCAAAAATGATTTCTAGATTTTGGAGATCTCATCTATTCTAGCCTCTCCACAAAATTTCAAGGCTATAACACATCCTATGCTACAAAAACTAATACTATATTTTGTTTTTAATAAATATTCAAAGCAATTTCTACTTAGAGGGAATTAACACATGAAATCAAATTAATTTTAGCAATATTTCAATGAGTCTGTTACCCTAGATATCTTGAATTTAATAGAGAAGAAAAAGAAATTTGTAAACATAGAAGAATTTATCACCACCACCTAGACTAGTGCCTTCATCAAAATAGACAATGGAGTTACCTAGGGGAAATTCAATGAGGACAACCTTGTTGAAGAAGGTGAGAGGTCGAAGGCCTCTTCTTACAAACCCTAGTGGCTTCCTTAATGGGGAGATTTTAGATTTCAGAGATGCACAACTAGGATTTCTCTTAAAGGATTCAAGGAAAACAATTTCACATGGCATAGAGGATCACAATTTCTAGATAAATATAGCAATTTTAGCCATGGAACATGTAGAAACCCTAATTTACACAATATAGCATGAAAAATATAGAATATGAGCGATAAACTTACAAAATTTCCACAAGAATCTCCTCAATTAATCTCAAGAAGCCAAATTTAAGTGAAAATCCACTCCCAAGAGCAATTTGACCATAGAACTACATTTTGTACAAGTAGAAAAGAGGCAAAATCTAATGCATACTTCCAAAAGAGAGATAAGTGCGACGATGAATGATGACGAAAGGTGAATAGGACCCCTCTCTATTTATATAAGGGTAACGAAGCCTTATTACATTAATATTAAAAGAAAAACCACTAAATGTGTTTACTTGAGCATTCAACTAGGTCAAAGTTCACAAGCTAACCTTGAAATACCTCGAGAACATAACTAAATGCCAAAAATAACCCACATGTGTGGGAGAAAAGGAGTCTACACCATGACATCATCCTCCATGATATGCAATAATGCATCAAAGAACTGAGACAAGGGTCAAAGAATGCTCCTTACTCCAAGAAAGTCCTCAATTACATGCATACATCTCCAAATGGTTCCTCCACCACCATGATGTCATCCAATAGAACCCGTACATCACTCTTTGCAAGCATGTGGAAGTGATATGGCAACTCTAAAAGAAACCATTGGCATAAAATATGGATGTGCTATCCCTCCCAAGTCATATCGGTGATAGTCATCCCCATCTAGGCTCCGAAAAATGGTGTTATCCATCAAACAAGGTCAAGACAAATTTTGGGGCATCTTGGTCCATCTAGGTACATCATTCTAATATTCTACTAGAGAAACACATTGAATATAAAAAACATGAGCTAGCTACAACAATTAAACAAGGTATGCAAATCTGAAACTCCACACATGCAAATTAAATCAGAACACTATTGAGCAGAAATGATAGAGCTGAGTAATTTTATTAAATTTTCAATGTCAAACTAGGTACAAGTGAAGTGGAATGAGTGCACTTGGGCTTGCTACAGCAAGCATTCAATACCCAGGTGAATATGAGTGAATCTCTTCACTGTAAGTGGTTGAATTGGTTGTACGCTCTGCTCAAAAATTTCTACAACTATTGTTGGAGGCAATTTGTGATTTGGCGCCTCAAATATACTCCAAAAATTCCACAAAATCAGATTTAAACTCAATCCCAAACCAACAAAGCCCAGAAATCCTTTGGCCTGATTTTGACTACACAGAAATACCCAAATTTGGTGTGAATTTCTCCATGTTTTGGCCTAGCATCTAGCCCAGAAATCTATTGCAGTTCTTCTCCAAATCTCTCCCCAAATTGGCTGGAAATTCACTGCAAAATTATCTCTGGGAATGTAAGGAAAAATCCTGCCCAATTTAGCTCAAATCCTGCTTAATTTTTCTGTTTCCGATTGTGCCCAAAAAGCCCCTGCACGGGCCCTAGAAAGGACAAATTCGGTTCTCACAGAACCTGCAATTCCCAACTCTGCAAATCTTCCAAGTGACTCACTCTCCCTCAAAGAAAATCTCTGCAAATTTTGTAGTTGTGGCTCCCCTGGAAACACCTCTACTCAGCTCCACGAACTACTGTCACTACATCCTCCAGGAAACACGCACTGGTTGGAACTATTGATGGAATGGGCTCACAGTAACTGGAAAATCGATCTTCTAATGAACTTCAATTTCCCTCCTAGGTGACACTCTTATTTCACTGAAAGAGAGTTGGGATTTTCCTCTTGGAAATCCTATTGCTAAGTAGTACTAGTTAACTTGGCTAAACAACTCAAGTAAACTCTTAAGTTTTAAATGCACAATCAAGGAACCCCAAACATGAGTGTGCTTCTCCTATTTATACTTGATGCCCCTTCTCTTCTTTTTGGGCCCACTAGTTCGAACTCCCCTTTTGCCTTCTTCCTCTTGTGGTGCGAATTTCTCTAAGGGTTTCAATTTCCCTCCTGCCCCCACAACCCACCAGCTTTAATTTTTTCCATTTTTCTAAGTTGGTCACCTTTTTCCTTCTCAAAATTTAATTTATGCCTCCAACCCCTTTCTCCTAAGTCAAAACATTTATCAATTACCAAAATTGCAAAATTGTGAATTCTCCTAAGAAAAATTATTTGTTGGGGACATGATAGTCCTCCCCTCCCAAATGTTGCTTGTCCTCAAGCAACTGTAATGCTCAGTGCTGCAAAATCTTCTCTCCCTCCCAGGTGGAATCCTCAGGTAATTCCTTCCATCTGACAAGAAACTCCCTAATTGTTCTGCTCCTGAGCTTCCTTTTGTGAAAATTCCTAGAATTTAACAATCTCAAGAATCCTACTAAAACCAGCTGAATCTACTTCACCTAGATTGTAAATTACATTACAAGCTTATTTTAGATTTCTTCTTGAAACATTGAAGTAAATTACTGAAGTAGCCTACACCAATTAAATATGATTATGAAACATAGAAACTAAGCAAGGAAAATAGAAACACATAGGACAAAGTTTTTTTGGGACAAATGTTCCCAGAAAAACCCAATGCAGGAAAACCGGTGCAGCAGCTATGAGGGTTTCTTATTATTAAGCAGTAGAAAATTTTGAATACATCATTGAATACCTTAGAGGGTTATTCAGTTATAGAGAGAAATATTTGCATAAGCTTTGTGAGTTTACCTCACACAATCACTGAGAAAAAAGTCTCAGTTGTTTTGGCTGCTGGATGAGGTGCCCCTAGCAGGATCTGCGCTAGCTCTGCTCTACCTCTACGTTGTCCCAGCGTCAACCCTTGCAGGCACTGCGTCACCCAGCTGGGGATTCTATCAATAGCCTAGAGTCACTACTCTTAGCCTCCCAGACTCACACCCAGGCTTCCGACTGCTGAAACGGACCCTTTGCTCTGACTTTCGATTTTCTCTCTCTCCCTCTGTGCTGGTTTTGCGTGGCCTTTCTGGCCCTACGTCAAGGCCTTTGGATCACTTACTACCTCTCTCTGCTGATGTATCTTCGGCTAAAAATCTCTCTCTCCGGAAGCTGCTATCCTTGCCCCTCAACTGTAAGAGATCTCCTCAATTGATTTTTCCTCCTAAGAACTTCTCACTTCAGAAAATTAATTTTCTCAATCTCTTTGTGTGTTTTCCAAATGACCCTCAAGCCCCTTTTTATATATTCTTGTTGGACAACCAATGGCCTAGATTAAATCTTAATCAAAGGCTCGGATTATTTTGGCTTGATCTGTGTCTTTTTCTAGAAGTTTAACCCGTGATTAGATTAATACCCATTAATATTTTAATTTTCCTAATTTTAGACTTAGGAACCCCATTAAAAATATTATTTATTTTAATAAAATCACTTATGGGTGGAATTTCCCAAAACACTTTTTGGGTTCTTTGGAATACCTATGTCCAAGCCTCCCTGCAAAATTTGAGGCTTAGAACACATACAATGCTACCCCAAATCAACAATCCCTCTTAGTGAGGAATGTGCTCTAGCAATACACTGCTACTGCATAATGTTCTGACTCTGAAGCATTGTCCTCTGCGTTGCCGAGTACTTCTCTAAGATAGATTTACGTTCGGGGTACCATCAGATTTAGGTGAGGGATTAGGATATCCCTAAGACAACTTTTAGGTATCACTACGACCACTTTGAGTTTTTGGTTATACCCTTTGGGCTGACCAAAAAATACTACGGAAAATAAAATACGGCACAGGAGAGAAATAAACGCACACACATCTACACAGTTGTTTTTGGACAATGTCCCTGGAAAAACCCAACTCGGGAAAACAGGTGCAGCAGCTGAGGGTTTTATTATTATGCAGTAGTTTCTAAGTACAAATCGTTGGATGCCCAAACTGGCTATCTGATAAAGAGAAAATCTGGAAAAGAGTTAGTGAGAAAAATCTTAGATTGATTCGGGAGATCCAACACTAATCAGGGACAGGCCGGTAGGCCCCACGTTGCCTCTGCTCAGCTTCTACGTCAATCCTACGTAGCATTGCATCACATTTGTTGGGTTTTGTATCACCTCCTCTTTTGATCTCCTGCTATCTGGAAATTCAACCCTTTGGCCCTTTGATCTCACACCCTGGCTTCTGGCACTAGATCTTGACTCTCCCAACTGAATTTTGAACTCCCTCTTAAGCTCTACACTGCCTCTCTGAACTTCTATATGCCTTCTCTTCCTTGCACTCTCCAGATCTCGAAAACTCTCCTCCAGACAACTATCCCTGCCCTCACTACAAGAAGATCACTCAACCTCACTCTGGAAACCCAATGCTGCTACTCTTGACAAATTCAATCTTTGATCTCTCATTTGATGTGTCCTCCAAGTGCCCATTAAACTCCTTCTTATAATCTCTCATTGGGGATCCAATAGCCAATATTAAAACATAATTGTTGAAATTTCTAAGTATTACCCATTCGAAATTTTATCTGTATTCTTCTGGTTTATTTCTCCTACTTGTTAATTATGAACATGTTATTTAAACATATAAACATCGAAATAAACACAATATAGTCTCAACCATCTACAGATCAACAACTAAAAGAAATAGCAAACACACAAGTGACACCGTTGTTTTTGGACAACTCGTCCCCGGGAAAACCCAATGCAGGAAAACCAGTGTAGCAATTCTGAGGGTTTCTTATTATGCAGTATTTGCTGGAGTACAACTAGGTGCCAAACTGGCTCACCCGACAGAGAAAAACAACCGGCAGTAATACCTCTCTATTCGGAAACAAGTATTTAGAAAACCTGTCCCACGAAACCCTCTCCAACAACTTTAAAGCACTGCGTCAGCCTCCTGCTTCTCAACGTCAGCCTCAGAACCCTCTGTGTCAATCCTCTGAGGCACTGCGCAGCCTCTGGGATCCTTTGCATCACTCCTACATCCCTCTACATGAATGACGCAGGCCCTCCGGCCTCTACGCTGTCTCTGCTGGGCTCTGCGTGGCTTGCTTTGCCTAGTGCGTATCGCTCTATGCCTCTGTGCTAGTCTCTCGGCACTATCTCTACCTCTCTGTCCAATATTCACTGCCCCTCACTACTGATCACTAATTCGACAATGCTTAGCAACCTTGCTCTAGCAAATCGAATAACTGATCACTCTAGTGTGTTCTCCAACTGACCCTCAAGCCTCCTCTTCTACTTTTCCTATTGGTCCTTCAACGATCGAGATTAAATCTCTAACCAATGGCTAAGATTAGATTTGGCTGGATCCATGACTTTTGGAACCTTCTAACCCAGTTTTATATTAATACCCATTAATATTTTATTTTTCCTAAGTTTAGACTTAGGAACTCCATTAAAAATATTAATTATTTTAATATCTCCCAAGCCGGGTACAATCTGTCCAAACCATTTCTGGGCCTTGGAGATCTCATGTGCTTTAGCCTCTCCACCAATTTTCATGGCTAGAGCAGATCTGACGATACCCCAAATCAACAATAATCAAGGGATAAAATTAACTGGGAGTTGATCCTCGTCTTCTTCTAGAATATTCAGACCTGATTTAATTAATACCCTTTAATTAACCAAATTTCCTAAGTTTACACATAGGGAACCATTAAAAAAGTTAATTATTTTAATTAAATCATCTCTAGGTGGAATTTTCCTAAATGATTTCTGGGTATTGGAGAATGCATGTGTCTTAGCCTCTCTGCAAAATGTCGAGGCAAGAGAGCATTCGATGCTACAGAAATCAATACTCCTTCTTAGCGAGGAATGTGCTCTAGTGCTGCAACCTGCTAAAGCATCACTCCGTCTCTACACCATTTCCTATTGTACTGTTGATGTCTGGCTCTACTGCCCACCAACTACTGCGCAACTCTGATATGAGTTGCATCTATGCTGCTGCTGACCCTGCTGAATTGTTGTCAACTACTACATCTGCACTGCAACCCTCTCTCCATCTGTTGTTGCTACAACTGCAACATCTGCAATGGGAAAGCATCCAAAATACTGAACCAACTGTGTTCAGTATAATGCATTCGTCTTTTGAGTTCTCATTGTTGCTAGTCTCTGTGCTATCACTGAAGCCTCTACGATGTTGCTGACTCTACTCAATGGCAACTGCACTGATGCCAACTCTACTCTGCACTGCTTAGAATCTTATCGCTACTAGGTACTGCATATGTCACTCTGGCACCTAACTGCACCAATTGAAACTAGTCCATCCTTCTACTGCTGACTATGGGCTCTCGTAGCAAGGTCTTGATCCAAGAGGTGGACTCCTCAAGGATCCTTCCCATATTGTAGCTCTCTGGGGCTACAACTCCAAATCACCCCACCTCACCTCTGGAGACATCTCGACAATCATGGCAAACTCTTCCTCTAGTCTAGAGGATAGCTTGTCGATCTCTGCAGATGCAACTTGTTGATCCTGCTTCTCCTCCTTGTCCTTATTTCTGAGAGGACACTAAGTGTTGAGTGGCCCAGCTTGCCACACTTGAAGCACTTGATCTTCAAAATATCCTTCTTTCTTTTGCACTACTCCTGTTGCCCCTTTAATGCAAGGGCCACGTCCCTCTTCCTTCATTGCTTTCGCTGCACTGTTGCTACTGCCATTGATGATAGCCTTCACCATATCATGCCGCATCTCCTCCTCCTACAAATCAGCCCATACACGTTCCCATGCTAGCAGTTTTTCTCTACCTAGGATGCTCTAGACGAAAACTTGCTAGTTTTACTGAAGCCAATTTTTCTCTACCCACGATAAGGGTCTGGGTGTTGATCCTATTGAAGCCAGCTGGTCCCGGACATCCTGAAGCCTCGTAAGGAAGGCATCTACATGCTCCTCTTTCTTGCTTCTCATGCATCTTAGCCTCTCCTTTAAGTACACCTTCCGGTGCTTGGAAGATCCTTCGTATAGCATAGCTAAGGCTTCCCACATCTGTCGGGCATTATCCTTGTCGGCTATATGGGATACTACATGATCTCGAACCCCGTTGAGAATGATCCTCTTAGTCTTTGCCATCTCAGCCTTGTAATTCTTGAGCGGATCTGCATCGATAGGTACAACTACCACATTATTGACATAAGTTTTGAGATCATGCTCATCTAGAAGGCAAGAGATCCTAGCCTTCCAGATCATATAGTTGGAGGCTTTGTCCAACCGATCTTGATCTCTCAACCCAGCTGATGTCATCTCTCCTGAAAAAGTCGAACTTCTCTCTCTTCTCCTCTGCATAGCTACTTCCCAGTTATTCGCACTCCCTTATGGAGAGAAATCCCGCACACAACTACTATTGCTCTGATTTGAAAATTCGAACTTCTTGGCTATAAGTCCTCTAAGGAATAAATTCCCTTAGTATGTGCTATTATCTCCTTCTGACACTGTATTTCCAGCAACTACTGCAAATTGCATCCCAACTGAAGATCTGTTCCTTCTAGGAAACTGCGTTGCTCCCTTCTACCTCTAGAAAGCTTTGATATGGAGATTCAAATTTCTCTATCGACTCACTCAAAGAAATCGATCTCACTCAAAACTTTGACCTCCTTAGTCCAAGGACTGCGTTGCCTCTAGGGTTTCAAATTGCTGCCAAGGCAAAATTTCAAACCTCCTTTTTCCTTTCTGCTCTAAGCTCTCATGCTCACGATCTGTCCTCTGATATCATGTGAAAAATTGGCGACCTGATTCCTACTACATCAAATTGATAATATTTCTCCTACTTGTTAAATTACTTGAACAAGTTACTTGCAGTTTTCTACGGCAAATATTGAAATACTTACACTGCAACCTACACAAAATAAAATACTGCAGAAACTAAAATATGGCACAGGAGAGAAATAAACATGCACACATCTACACAGTTGTTTTTGGACAATGTCCCTGAAAAAATCCAACTCGGGAAAACCTGTGCAACAGCGAAAGGTTTTATTATTATGCAGTAGTTTCTGAGTACGAATCATTGGATGCCCAAACTGGCTATCTGATACAGAGAAAAACTGGCAAAGAGTTAGTGAGAAAAATCTCATACTGATTCGTTAGATCCAACACTAATTAGGGACAGGCTAGTAGGCCCCACACTGCCTTTGCACAACTTCTGCGTCATTCCTATGCATCTTTGCATCACACTTGTTGGTCTCTGTGTCACCTCCTCTTCAAATCTCCTTCTATCTAGAAATTCAACCTTCTGGCCCTCTAGTCTCACACACCAACTTCTGACACTAGATCTCGACTCTCCCAACTGAATTTCGAACTCCCTCGGAAGCTCTATGTTGCCTCTACGTGGCACTGTGCTGCCTCTCTAAACTGCTCTATGCCTTCTCTGCTTTGCACTCTCC
Organism: Pinus taeda; assembly: GCA_000404065.3. NCBI lineage: Eukaryota > Viridiplantae > Streptophyta > Pinopsida > Pinales > Pinaceae > Pinus > Pinus taeda. The sequence goes on along the minus strand of APFE031194366.1, from coordinate 20,528 downwards.
TAATCTGGAAAACTCTCGTCCAAACTACTATCCCTGCCCCTCACTACAAATATATCACTTGATTTCACTCCGCAAACTCAACGTTGCTACTCTTGAAAAATTCGATCTCTGATCTCCCATTTGATGTGTCCTCCAAGTGCCCATCACACTCCTTATAGTCTCTCGTTGGAGCTCCAACGGCAAAGATTAAAACATAATTAAGGGATAAAATTAATTGGGAGTTGATTCTCGTCTTCTTCTAGAAGATTCACACCTGATGTAATTAATACCCTTTAATTAACCAAATTTCCTAAGTTTAGACTTAGGGAACCATTAAAAAATTTAATTATTTTAATTAAATCATCTCTTGGTGGAATTTTCCCAAACGATTTCTGGGTATTGGAGGATGCATGTGTCTTAGTCTCTCTGCAAAATCTCGAGGCAAGAACACATTTGATGCTACAGAAATCAACACATTCACCTTGGAGTGTGATGCATCAGGTGAGGGTATTGGCGTAGTGTTGTCACAGGGAGGCCATCCGATAGCTTTTGAGAGTCGGAAGCTCCTTAGTCATGAGAGGCTATATGCTATCTATGACAAGGAGATGTTGGCCATTATACATGCGTTGGCCAAATTCCAACCGTACTTGGTGGGCAACAAGTTCAAAGTGAAGACTGATCATAATAGTCTTCGCCACTTTTTGGAGCAGAAGAGCGTCCGTGAGATGCAGCAGAAGTGGGTCAGCAGGAGTTAGCCCTACCACTTTGACATAGAGTATGTTAAGGGAAAGAAAAACATAGTGGCCCTATCTAGGAGGCCCGCGACCCTTTCATGTGAAAATTTCTGAATCCACACATCAAAAATCCTACTGCAATTATTGGTTATTCATTTGCTACTTGTTCTTTACATTCAACAAGTTATTTAGTTATCTAAACATCCATGAAAGCACTATTGCAGCCTACACATACATACAAATCATGAACTGAAATAAACTGAGACAATCACACAAGGGATGCCATTATTTTTGGACAATCGTCCTCGGAAAAACCCAATTCGGGAAAACTGGTGCAACATATAGAGGGTTTGTATTACTAAGCAAATTCTTGAATACAACTAGGGTGTCAGATATGTCTCACCCAACAGAGAATAAACTTGGCAAAAGTACCTCTATCCAGAGACAAATATTTTGACAATACCAGCAACTAGATGATCAAACCCCGTAGATGAGAACTGTTGTTCCCAGTGCTGGGCAATGATGGCTACTCCAAGATCCGCGTTGGAATTGCATCACCTCCTCTAGGAGCTGTGTCACCTTCCTAGTGAGCCTCCCTTGCTGAAAAAGTCTGTATGCTGGACTGCTCTCTCTGTGCCCCATAGAAAACCCCAGCGTTGCCTCTAAGGGCTCACGTCAGCCCCTCCAGCTTCTGCGTCACCTGCATCAACCCCTCTAGCCTCTGCATCACCTTCTCAGGAGCTGCATTGTCTCCCGTGGTGCTGCTCTGCCTCTCTACTATGTATTCTTTGGCCTTGGACAGAAGTCCCTCGACCGAACTACCCTTCACTACAACTCAGATCACTTAGCTCGACTTTCTTAGCAAACCACACCCCAAAAAAATCGAACTCTTTGATCTCTTGGTGTATCTCCAACTGACCCTCAAGCCTCCTCTTATACTTTTGCTGTTGATGAATCAACGGTCGTGATCTAATCTCTAATCAATGGCTAAGATTAAAATAGACTTGATCCTCGTCACTTAGAATCTTCTCACCCATTTTTTTATTACTACACATTAATATTTTTATTTTTCTAAGTTTAGACTTAGGAACCCATTAAAAATATTAATTATTTTAATAACTCCTCATCCGAGTGGAATTTCTCCAAACGATTTCTGGGTTCTGGCAATCATGTGTTCTAGCCCCTCCACAAAATTTCGGAGCTAGAGCACATCTAATGCTAACCAAAATCAACACTCCCTCTTAGCGAGGAATGTGCTCTAACAACACTTCACCATAGAAGCATTACACTGATATACTACATCGGTCCTCTGTGTTGTTGATGCTCGGCCTACCGCCCTTTATCCACTGCACCACTGCTTCCTATACTGTTGCCCATGAATCTACCACTATCACTATCACTGCTACATTTGTACTGCTGCCCTTCATCCACTGCACCACTGCTTCCTGTACTGCTACCCATGACTCTACCACTATCATTATCATTGATACATTTGTACTGCATCTCCCTCTAAAGAAATGTTGCCTCAAGCTGCCCATAGCATTGCCATTGCTAACTGCTGCACTACAACTCAGTTACTGAGAAGTAAGTAACTGAAACCTCACCCAAACACTGACATGCTAGTCAGTCTGGATGCGTCGTGATGTTGAAGCTACCTCTACTGCTAATCTGTGTTGACCCTCTACTGCCACTGCACTGTTACATATAACTTATTGCCTCTCGCAATCCTACAACATCCACTGCGCTGCCTTAGACTTTGGCATTCTAGCAATGCCACTGTCGCTCCATCACACCTTGCTCCACCCGACACCTGTCATTTTGCTACTGTCGTTAAGGGCCCCCGTAGCTGTATGTGATCCAAGAGTTTGGGCACCTCAAGGATCCTGTCGGTATATAGTTCTCTCAACTACAACTCGATGTCATTCCACTTCTTCTCCAGAGGTGCATGAGCACTCATGGCATAATCGTCATCCTCGACATCCTTGTCTATCTTCATTGGAGCAACCTTTGAGTCAGAAGCCTCCCCCTTGCCTTTCTTCCTGGGGCATTGAGTGGCATAGTGTTCCAGTTCCCCACAGTTGAAGCATCTGACATTGGTTATGTCCTTCTTCTCTCTCTTCTGCTGCCCCTGCTATCCCGCTGATGCGAGAGCTGCATCCTCCTCCTCCTCCTTCTTGACCCGGGTTCCCTTGCCGCTACTTCTTGCCTTGGTTAGCCTCCTAAGCTCTTCTTGTCAAAGAGATGCCCACATCTCCTCCCAACTGGGGAGAGTTGCTCTACCCAAAATACTTTGGACAAATGTCTCCTAGTCCTTGGTGACTGCATTCAAGGCTGTCCTGACCATGAACTCAGGATTTGGAGTAGACCCCATGGAAGTCAATTGGTTGTGAATCCCTTGCAACCTGAGAAGGAAGGGATCTATCTCCTCTCCTTTTTGCATCTGGTATTGCCTCAACTGATTTTCTAATAGCATCTTCTGTTCCACAAAAGATCCTTGGTACAAGGTGGTCAGGGTCTCCCACATCTCCCTTGTTGTGTCCTTCTCAGCAATGTGTGGTACTACATGATCTTTGACCCCATCTAGGATCATGCACTTGGTCTTCGCCTAGGCCTCCTCGTACTTCTGTGCCACATCAGCGTCAACCAAAACTGCAACCACTTTCAAGGCATAATCCTTGATGCGATGTTTATCTAGGATTTCCAGGATCCTAGCCTTCCAGATGACAATATTGGATGCTTTGTCCAATCTGTCCTTATCCATCAACCCATTCATTGCATCTTTGCTCAAAAAATAGGATTGGTTCTCTTGTCCCTCTCCTGTCATCAATCTAGCAGGACTTGGATTTTGATTCCTTGGGCACAAGAAACCCTCTAAGGAACAAGTTCCTCTCTAGACTCCCTCTGAGTCCTAATTTCTCTCTCGGAAATCCTCCAACCAACTATCGGATCACTCCTCTCCAATCCTCCTTTGCTGCTGCAACCCGGATCTAGATTTCTTGGCTAGAAATATGTCAAGGTAGTGATTCCCTTTACGTTAGCTCTGTCTCCGTAGATACTGTTCTGCACCAACAGAAACAGTGTCCCACCAGCTCCTCGAATCGAAATCTTCTCTAGTCTCTTAGCCCCACCAACTGAAGAATCTGAGCCCCTTTGGCTTTGTGCAATCACTGTGTGAGTTGGATCAACTCCTCCTGGCCACTGTGTTAATCCTTCCTGCCCTAGAAAGATGACGTGGCTCTTCGTGAGCTTGATCTGCCCCTCTCTGCCTCTCCATTGGCCTAGATAGCTGACGCAGCTACTGCATGGGCTCCTCCCAGCTAATGCGTCACCCTCACCTAGCTCAGAATGCTGACACAGGCACTACGTGAGCCTCTGTGTCACCTCTTCTGTACTGTGTCACTCCTTCTACGTCTTTGGCTCTGGAACAACATTGTGTCTCAGGACAACTGCTTCTCTGCAGCAAATTCCCTAGATCTCTCAACTGGTGTCTTCAGTTTCCTATGATCTGCAATCCTCTGATACCATGTGAAAAGTTCTGAATCCACACATCAAAAATCCTACTGCAATTACTGGTTATTCATCTCCTACTTGTTCTTTACATTCAACAAGTTATTTAGTTATCTAAACATCAATGAAAACACTATTGCAGCCTACAAATACATACAAATCATGAATTGAAATAAACTGAGACAATCACACAAGGGACACCATTATTTTTGGACAATCGTCACTGAAAAACCCAATTCGGGAAAACCGATGCAGCATATAGAGGTTTTGTATTATTAAGCAAATTCTTGAATACAACTAGGGTGCAAGATATGGCTCACCTAACAAAGAATAACCTTGGAAAAAGTACCTCTATCCGGAGACAGATATTTTGACAATACCAACAACTGGATGATCAAACTCCATAGATGACAATTGTTGTTCCCAGTGCTGGGCAGCGATGGCTGCTCCAAGCTCTACGTTGGAACTGCATCACCTCCTCTAGGAGTTGTGTCACCCTCCCAGTGAGCCTCCCTTGCTCAGAAAGTCGATATGTTCGACAAATCTCTCTCTGCCCCACAGAAAACCCCAGCGCTGCCTCTAAGGGTCTGCGTCAGCCCCTCCAGCTTCTGTGTCACCTGTGTCAGCCCCTCTAGCCTCTGCGTCACCCTCTCTGGAGCTGCACTGTCTCTCCTGGTGTTGCTCTGCCTCTCTGCCATGTATTCTTCGGCCTTCGACTGAAGTCCCTATGCCGAACTGCCCCTCACTACAACTTAGATCACTTAGCTCAACTTTCTCAACAAACCACGACCCAGAAAAATTGAACTCTTTGATCTCTTGGTGTATCTCCAACTGACGCTCAAGCCTCCTCTTATACTTTTCCTGTTGATGAATCAATGGTCATGATCTAATCTCTAATCAACGACTAAGATTAAAATAGGCTTGATCCTCGTCACTTAAAAGTTAAAACCTTCTCACCCATATTTTTATTAATACACATTAATGTTTTTATTTTCCTAAGTTTAGACTTAGGAACCCATTAAAAATATTAATTATTTTGATAACTCCTCATCCGGGTGGAATTTCTCCAAACAATTTCTGGATTCTCGAGATCTCATGTGTTCTAGCCCCTCCACAAACTTTTGGAGCTAGAGCACATCCGATGCTACCCAAAATCAACATTTCACTCATGAGCATTTGCCATGATTGGAAGACACAACTTTTGGTGGATTACTCTGAGGATCGACAAGCGTGTGAGATATCCAATGGCACTCACGGGGTTGAGTGCTACTGAGTGATGGTTGATGTCATTTACTACAAGGGGCACATATATCTAGTACCTGGTTCACAATTGAGGGGGGGAATTCTTTATGCGGCCCATGATTCGCCATTATCAGGACATCAAGGGTTCCTAAAGACTTATAGAACAGTTAGGGAGCACTTCACTTGGATGGTTCTCAAGGGTGATGTGTTGAGGCATGTGAAAAAGTGTGAGGTCTGCCAGAGGAACAAGGTGGAGTTGACTCATCCAGCTAGGTTACTGTAGTCGCTTCCCATTCCTGAGGTGAAGGGGGGTATCATTTCGATGGACTTCATCACAAGACTTCCTATGGTTTAGGGTCATGACTATATATATGTAGTCGTGGACCGGTTGACGAAGTATGCCCACTTCTTTGCGATCCCCACCAGGTATAATGCTTCGCAGGTTGTGGAGCTATTCTTCAGAGAGGTTTTCAGGTTTCCTGGTCTCCCCAAGACCATAGTCGGTAACAGGGGCTGTCGGTTCATGGGAGCATTTTGGCAGAAGCTTTTCAGGTTGGTGGTCACTGAGCTCTCTCCCAGTACCATCTACCACCCTCAGGCAGATGGACAAACAAAGATAGTTAATAAGTGGCTAGAGGGATACTTGTGGAAATATGTCACAGGGCAGTAGCAACCTTGGATGAGATGGTTGCACCTGGGGGAGTATTGCTACAATACTACCTACCATATGTCTATTGGTATGTCACCTTTCAATGGTTTATATGGATATGATGCTTTATATTTTTCTAGCCTTGTTTTTGGAGACAACAAGGCCCTAAGGGACAAGGATTGGATACAGGAGGACCAAGACATCCTTAAGGCTCTCAAGGATAATTTGCAAACCGCCCAAAATAGGAAAAAATGTATGCAAATAGGCACCAGGTTGAGAGACACTTTGAAGTGGGGGACTTGGTTTTCTTATGTCTCCCACCATACAAACAGTCGATGATGAAGTAGAAGGGGGTCGAGAAGCTACAAGCACGTTTCTATGGGCCCTACCGAGTTGTCAGGAGTATTGGTGAGTTGGAGTATGAAATAGAGCTTCCACCTAGAAGTAGGGTGCACAACATATTTCATGTCTTGTGCCTCAAGAAGGTATTGGGACAACTTGTGACAACAACCACTGAGTTACCCCCATTGGATGAAGAGGGGAATTTGGTTCTTGAGCCTGAGGCTATTTTGGAGACCATGGAGACGATATTGAGGAGTGGGACTATTAGGGAGTATTTGGTGTCGTGGAAGAATATTCCAGATGAGGATGCCACATGGGAGGGTGAGCATATCTTGTAGCACCCCACATTCCAGTTGCTTGAGGACAAACAACATTTGGGAGGGGAGGATTGTGATATCCCCTCTATTTAATTTCATCTAGAAGCTACACCAATTTTGCAATTTTTCCTAAGTTATGTTAACTTTTGTCTTAACCTATGCTAAGGGGATTAAAAAGGGAAACATTTTCCATTTTGTGGGAAAGCATGGTTCAACATTAGCAAAAAGGAAAAGATTAAAGTGATGGTGGGACGTGGGGGCCAACCAAAGGTGAAATACGCACTCCTTGAGCTAGTGTGAAATTGTGGGAAGAAAATCAAGGGGAGGAAAGTCGAATTAGAGGAGAGATAAGGAAATTGGGGCCAACAAGTATAAATATGAGGAGGCAACCTCCATTTGGAGAATTTTGACTATTTCACATTTTCTCTATTGTTCTCTTGAGTTGTTCAACCAAGACAACACCGTACTGCTTAGCACACAAGATTTTCATGCGAGAATCTCACCCTACCTTCGGTGGAATTCGAGTGCCAGCCCTAGGAGGCGAACTACACTACGTTAAGAGTTATTTTGGGTGATTGCTCATGCATTTCATGGGATTATTACAAAAACTGGGCGCAATAGGGGAAATATGCACTACCTGGGAAGCTAGTTGTAGAGCAACATCTTTGTCGGGCTTTCCGGGGGAGACTTGGACCATCATTTGTTGAGGACTTGGTGTGCTAGATGGACACATTTCTGTGGTAGTTTGCTCTGACATTGGCACATATTCAGGGATTGTTCAAGCTTGTGCAGAGGTGATTTTTGTGCCATATGTGGGAGCTAGGAGGATGGGTATTTGGGGTTGAACTAAGTTGGTACTTATGGAGGCATCCAAAGGGAAGTTTTGCTAACCTTTGTTGGAATTTCTAAGTCTAACTGTTTTTAAACCCTTCATGTACTTTATTGATTTATTCCTACCTACTAGTTCTATTAATTAACAAGTTATTTACCTTGTAAATACTAGAAATAAATACAAGTACATGCTCAACACATTACAGATCATTAACTGAAGGAAATAGAAACAAGCACACAAGTGACACCATTGTTTTTGGACTAATGTCCCCGTAAAAACCTAACGCAGGAAAACCGGTGCAACTATCTGAGGGTTTGATTTATTAAGCTGTTTTAGAATACAATCTGGGTGCCAAATCCAGCTCACCCAACAGAGAAAAATCTCGATAGTAGTACCTCTCTACTCGGAAGTAGATATTACGGCTGAAACTCCGGATAAACACTCCGGGAGCTCCACATCTCCAATCTACCCTACGAAATCTCCCAGCGTCACTCTAGCTTGGCTTATGTCATCCTTTGGAGGCACTGCATCAGCCCTCTAGCCCTCTGCGACACTCACGCTGGCCTTCTGAGGCACTGCGCAGCTCCTGGCTGGCTCTGTGTGAGCCCTGGCTGGCTCTGCGTGAACCCTTGGATGGTTCTGCGTCCCTCTCTCCGGCTACTGTGCTGATCCTCCTAGTGCTATCTATGCCTCTCAGCTTCTGTATTCATTGCCCCTTAGCTACAACTCTGATCACTCTCTCAACTTGTTCAGTAAACCCACTGCCAGAAAGTCGAAATATTGATCTCTTGGTGTGTTCTCCAAGTGACACTCAAGCCTCCTCTTATACTTTTCTCGTTGACAAATCAACGGACGAGATTAAGTCCCTAATCAATGACTAAGATTAGATCTTGCCTGATCCATGACTTTTGGACCATTCTAACACAGTTGCAATTAATTCACATTAATATTTTATTTTCCCTAAGTTTAGACTTAGGGACTCCATTAAAAATATTAATTAATTTAATATCTCCCAAACTGTTTAGAATCTGCCCAAACTCTTTCTAGGTATTGGAGATCTCATGTTCCTTAGCCTCTCCACCAATTTTCGTGGCTAGAGCACATCCAATGCTACCCCAAATCAACACTCCCTCTTTGCAAGGACTGTGCTCTAGCAATACTCCTCATTGAGTATCACCCTGATCATCTTGCATCGGTCCCTGTGCTGATGCTAGGCCTACTACCCATCATCTGCACTGCTGCATCCTGTACTACTACCCATGGCCCTACCATTGCCACTGTGGCATTCGTACTGCAATGCCCTCTCATCCTATTGCATCGTGCTGCCCATAGCACTGTCATTGCTAACTGCTGCACTGCAACCCAGTTACTGAGAAGTAAGTAACTGATCTCCCAAATCTAACATCTTTATCAGGTTAGAGACACCCTTGATGCTAAAACTCCCTCTTTCGTTGACAAGTGATCCCTCTCTGACCTCTGCATTTCTGCAACAACTCCATGCATCTCACACCATTGCACTCCTCTTTGTTCCATCTTGCACTAGTGCAACACACCCATGCTTCTCGCACTGCTGCCTCACGCTGTCCTAGGAGTCCTGCACTGTAGGTCCTTCTGTCACTCCATCCGCATCCGTCTCTCCTGACATCCACCAGTACTACTACTCCTCTTCAGGGCTCCCGTAGCAAGGTCTAATCCAAGAGGCTACCTCGAGGATCATGCCCCTCATTGCTTGTAGTCCGTCTGACTACAGCTCGATGTCTCCCCACTTCCACTAAAGTGTTGTGTGTGCACTCATGGCACAGTCATCGTCTGTCTCCACTTCCTTCTCTACCCTTGATGGTGCAAGCTTGGTCTCGGAGGCCTCTCCCTTGCTCTTCTTCCTTGGAAATTTGGTCGCATAATGACCCAGCTCCCCACAATGGAAGCATTGACCATGGAGACGTCCTTCTTCTTTCGTTTCTCCTTCTTTCCCTTAGATGCTAGGGTAGCATCCACCTCCTCCTCCTTCTTGATTCTGATCCCCTTGTATCTGCTTCTTGCCTTGCTCAGCCTTCTAATCTCTTCTTGGCGAAGAGTAACCCACATTTCCTCCCATTCTAGGAGGGTCTCCCTGCCCAATATGCTTTGGAAAAACACCTCCTAGTATTTTGAGACTGTGTTCAAGTTTGTTCTTACCATCAATTCTTGATTCGGCGTGGCCCCTATAGAAGTCAACTGATCCTAAATCTCCTTCAATCGACCGAGGAAAGGGTCGATCTGTTCTCCCTTTTGCATCTGGTATGATTGCAACCGATTTTCTAGTAACATCCTTCTCTGCATAGAAGTATGTTGGTACAATTTCTTTAGGGCCTCCAACATCTCATTTACCGTGTCCTTTTCAGCAATATGTGGTACTACATGGTCCTTGACCCCGTCAACGATGATGCTCTTAGCCCTTGCCATTGCCTCCTCGTACTTGTCGTTATCAGCTAGGTCAACTGTGATAGCTATCGTCCTCAAGGCGAAGTGCTTGACACAATTCCTGTCTAAAACAAATAGGATTCTGGCCTTCCAGACTACGAAGTTTGAGGCTCCGTCTAGTCTGTCCTGGTCTCTTACCCCGTTCACTGCCATATCGTTGCTCCTCTACTTCCCTCCTGGAAGTTCTTGGTGTGACTCCCTCTGAGCCTCGATTTCCCTCTTGGAAACCCTTTTGCCAATGTCGAGATGCCCCCACTCCGATCATAAGTGCAATTGCACCACTGATCTGGATTTCTCAGCTAGAAATCCTCAGTAGCAACTCCCTCCTCCTTAGCCTTGTCCTATTAGGTACTATTCTAACTACAATACCCCACCAGCTCCACTCTGCGACTTACCCACAGCCTCCTAAAGCCCAGTGAAGTAAAGGTTAGAGCTCCTAGGCTCTACGCAATGCCTGCACTAGAAAATCATCTTCCCCAGCCAACTGCGTCAGCCCTCCTAGCCTCTATGTGGCTCTGCGTGAGCCTGTCTTTGCCTCCCTTAGCCCCTGCGCTACTTCTTCTTGTCTCAATCTTGACAACATAGGCACTGCGTCACCCATTCCTTGCTGCTACTCTACTAGGAACAACTTCTGTCACTCGGGACAACTGTTTTCTATTGTTGCTGGTCTGCTCGGCTGATGTCCTTAATTCTTCTATGATCTGCAACCACGCTCTGATACCATGTTGGAATTTCTAAGTCTAACTGTTAGAAACCCTTCATGTACTTTACTGATTTATTCCTACATACTTGTTCTATTAATTAACAAGCTATTTACCATGTAAATAACCCAACGAGGAAAAATGGTGCAACTATCTGAGGGTTTGATTTATTAAGCAATTTCAGAATATAATCTTGGTGCCAAATCTAGCTCACCCAATAGAGAAAAATATCGGTAGTAGTACCTCTCTACTCGGAAGCAGAAATTCTGGCTGAAACCCCAAATAAACACTCTGCCAGCTCCATAGCTCCAATCTGCCCCACGAAATCTCCCAGCGTCAACCTCTAGGGACTCTGTCAGCTCTTTTTGGGCTAGCGTTAGCCCAATGTCACTTTGGTTTGGCCTATGTCAGCCTTTGGAGGCACTGTGTCAGTCCTCTAGCCCTCTGCATCACTCACACTGGCCCTCTGAGGCACTACACAGCTCCTGGTTGCCTCTGCGTGAGCCCTGGCTAGCTCTATGTGAACCCTTGGCTGGTTCTACGTCCCTCTCTCCAGCTACTACACTGATCCTCCTAATGCTATCTCTGCCTCTCTACTTCTATATTCACTAACCCTCAGCTACAACCCTGATCACTCTCTCAACTTTCTCAGCAAACCCAGCACTAGAAAGTTGAAATCTTGATCTCTTGGTGTGTTCTCCAAGTGACCCTCAAGCCTCCTCTTATACTTTTCTCATTGACAAATCAATAGTCGAGATTAAGTCCCTAATCAATGGATAAGGTTAGATCTTGCTTGATCCATGACTTTTGGACCATTCTAACACAATTTTATATTAATACACATTAATATTTTATTTTCCCTAAGTTTAAACTTAGGGACTCCATTAAAAATATCAATCATTTTAATATCTCTCAAACTGTTTAGAATATGCCCAAACCATTTCTGGGTATTGGATATCTAATGTGCCTTAGCCTCTCCACCAATTTTCGTGGTTAGAGCACATCTGATGCTACCCCAAATCAACACTCCCTCTTAGAGATGATTGTGCTCTAGCAATACTCCTAGGCCCTGTGCTGATGTAAGGCCTGCTGGCCATCATCTGCACTGCTGCATCCTATACTGCTACCCATGGCCATGCCACTGCCATTGCTGCATCCGTACTGCAACTCCCTCTCATCGTGTTGCATCGTGCTGCCCATAGCACTATCACTGCTAACTGCTGCAGTGCAACCTAGGTACTGAGAAGTAAGTAACTGATCTCCCAAGTCTGACATCTCTGTCAGGCTAGAAACACCCTCGATGCTAAAACTCCCTTTGTCGCTGCCAGGTGCTCCCTCTTTGACCTCTGTGTTGCTACAACAACTCCATGCATGATTGCATCTTGCACCGTTGCACACTCTCCATGCCAACTTGCACTGGTGCAACACTCCCGTGCTTCTCGCACTGCTGCCTCACACTGTCTTGAGAATCTTGCACTGTAGCTCCCTCTATCGCTCCATCCGCATCCATCTCTCCTGACATCTGCCAGTACTACTACTCCTATTCGGGACTCACGTAGCAAGGTCTAATCCAAGAGGATGGGTACCTCGAGGATCCTGCCCCTCATTGCCTGTAGTCCGTCTAACTATAGCTCGATGACTCCCCACTTCCGCTCAAGTGGTGTGTGTGCACTCATGGCACAATCATCATCTATCTCCACTTCCTTCTCTTCCCTTTTTGGCGCATCCTTGGTCTTAGAGGCCTCTCCCTTGATCTTCTTCCTTGGGCACTGGGTCACATAATGACCCAGCTCCCCATAGAGGAAGCATTTGACCTTGGAGAGGTCCTTCTTCTTCCATTTCTCCTACTTTCCCTTAGATGCTAGGGCCGCATCCACCTCCTCCTCCTTTTTGATTCTGATCCCCTTGTCGCTGCTTCCCGCCTTGCTTAGCCTTCTGATCTCTTCTTGTTGAAGAGCAGCCCACATTTTCTCCCAATTTGGGAGGGTCTCCCTGCCCAGTATGCTTTGGACAAACACCTCCCTGTCTTTTGAGGCTGCATTCAAGGTTTTTCTCACCATTAATTCTTGATCCGGTGTGGCCCCTATGGAAGTTAGCTAATCCGGGGTCTCCTTCAATCGACCGAGGAAGGGGTCGATCTATTCTCCCTTCTACATCTGGTATGATCACATCTGATTTTCTAGTAACATCCTTCTCTGCATAGAAGTATGTTGGTACAATTTCTTTAGGGCCTCCCACATCTCATTTGTCGTGTCCTTTTCGACAATATGTGGTACTACATGGTCCTTGACTCTATCAAGAATGATGCTCTTGGCCCTCGCCATTGCCTCCTCGTACTTGTCGTTATTAGTTGGGTCAACTAGGATAGCTATCATCCTCAAGGAGAAGTGCTTGACACGATTCCTATCGAGAACGGATAGGATTTTGTTAAATTATGGTATGTTCTATGCTAAGAGCAGTTTACTTATCTTTCTTATTATTATCCACAGATTAGTAATCACATGTACATAAAGTAAAGTGCAGATAGAACATTTAAACGATCAACAAAAAACAAGCCAAGACAAGAGACATAAGATGTGGCGGCTAGCCAGGGACAAACCCCAATATGGGGAAACCCTTTGATCAAATATTCTTTTATCTTCAATAATTCAACAGAGAGAAATAGTTCAAAATTTTGATTTATATCAACAGTAGCAAACCCTAGATCAGCCCTAAACTAGGGCAGTCAATATCTGTCAAACCGGAGGTCAGATCACCTTGATTCCTGTGCCAAAAATTGCGGCTTTCCAAGGAGGATCGGCCACACAAAACTGGCAGTCAAAGAGGCGCCCATGCTTGTCAACTCTGGTCAAAATACCTTCCTGCAACTTTAGCCCTAGAAATCTATGTCCTTTCCACGCGTGTGAGAGAGAGTCTTTCTGTGCAAGAGAGAGAAGAGACTCTTTTTCTGCGCAGGAGAGAGAGAGATGTAATGAGAAGTGAGTGTGCAAATGAGGAGAATGCTCCTTGTATTTGTATTCAAAACGTTGGGGTTGAATAGACATGACTGTGGGCTTTTGAGCCTACATAAGTTGCTGGCCAACCTTGACAATTTGTCCATAATCAAAATAAATTCATATCTTCATAAATGCTTGTCGGAATTGGATGATCTTTAGATCAATCCTACACCTCTCGACGAGAGGAATCTAGGAAAAATATCAACATCCACAAATAAGGTGACCCACATGAAGTTTGGCCCTAGTTTCCAATTTTAACAAATTTTGGCCTTCCAGACTACGAAGTTTGAGGTTCCGTCCAGTCTGTCCTATTCTGTTACCCAATTCACTGCCATCTCGTTGCTCCTCTACTTCCCTCCTAGAAGTTCTTGTTGTGACTCCCTCTGAGCCTCGATTTCCCTCCTGGAAACCCTTCTGCCAATGTCGAGATGCCTCCACTCTGATCGTTAGTGCAGTTGCACCACTAATCCGAATTTCTCAGCTAGAAATCCCCGGTAGCAACTCCCTCCTCCTTGGCCTTGCCCTGTTAGGTATTGTTCTGACTACAGTACCCCACCAGCTCCACTCTACAACTTACCCACAGCCTCCTAAACCCCAACAAACTGAAGGTTAGAGCTCCTAGGCTCTGCGCAATCTTGGTACCGGCAAATCAGCTTCCCCAGCCAACTCCGTCAGCCCTCCTGGCCTCTGTGTGGCTCTGTGTGAGCCTGTCTTTGCCTCCCTCAGCCTATGCACTGCCTCTTCCTGGCTCAATCTTGATGACGCTGGCACTGCATCACCCCTTCCTTGCTGCTACTCTGCTAGGAACAACTTCTCTCACTCGGGACAACTGTTTTCTACTGTTGCTGCTCTGCTTGGCTGAAGTCCTCAGTTCTCCTGTGATCTGCAACCACGCTATGATACCATGTTGGAATTTCCAAGTCTAACTGTTAGAAACCTTTCATGTACTTTACTGATTTATTCCTACCTACTTGTTCTGTTAATTAACAAGTTATTTACCATGTAAACACTGGAAATAAATACAAGTACATGTTCAACACATTATAGATCATCAATTGAAGGAAACAGAAACAAGCACACAAGTGACACCGTTGTTTTTGGACTAAAATCCCCGGAAAAACCCAACACGGGAAAACTGGTGCAGCTGTTTGAGGGTTTGATTTATTAAGCAGTTTCAGAATACAATCTGGGTGCCAAATATGGCTCACCCAATAAAGAAAAATCTCGGTAGTAGTACCTCTCTACTCGGAAGCAGATATTCCAGCTGAAACCCCCGATAAACACTCTGGCAGCTCCACAGCTCAAATCTGCCCCACGAAATCTCCCAGTGTGAACCTCTAAGGACCGCGTCAACTCTTTTTGGTCTAGCGTTAGCCCAACATCACGCTGGATTGGCCTGTGTCAGCCTATGAAGGCACTGCGTTAATCCTCTAGCCCTCTGCGTCACTCACGCTAGCCCTTTGAGGCATTGTGTAGCTCCTGGATGGCTTTGCATGAACCCTTGGCTGGTTTTGCGTCCCTCTCTTTGGCTACTGCGTTGATCCTCCCGATGCTATCTCCCTCTCTGCCTCTGTATTCACTGCCCCTCAGCTGCAACTCTGATCACTCTCTCAACTTTCTCAGCAAACCCAGCCCTAGAAAGTCAAAATCATGATCTCGTGGTGTGTTCTCCAAGTGACCCTCAAGCCTCTCGTTGACAAATCAATGGTCGAGATTAAGTCCCTAATCATCATCTAAGATTAGATATGGCTTGATCTATGGCTTTTGGACCATACTAACACAGTTTTATATTAATTCACGTGAATATTTTATTTTCCCTAAGTTTAGACTTAGGGACTCTATTAAAAATATTAATTATTTGAATATCTCCCAAACTATTTATAATCTGCCGAAACCCTTTTTGGGTATTGGAGATCTCATGTGCCTTAGCCCCTCCACCAATTTTCGTGGCTAGAGCACATCCGATGCTACCCTAAATCAACACTCCCTCTTAGCGAGGACTATGCTCTAGCAATACTCCTCACTGAGTATCACCCTGATCATCTTGCATTGGTCCCTATGCTAATGCTAGGCCTACTACTCATCATCTGCATAGTTGCATCCTTTACTGCTACCCATGGCCCTACCACTACCACTGCTGCATCCGTATTGCAACTCCCTCTCATCCTATTGCATCGTGCTGCCCATAGCATTGTCACTACTAACTGCTGCACTACAACCTAGTTACTGAGAAGTAAGTAATTGATCTCCCAAGTCTAATATTTCTGTCAGGCTAGAGACACCCTCGATGCTAAAACTCCCTCTATCGCTGACAAGTGCTCCCTCTCTGACCTTTGCGTTGCTGCAACAACTCCATGCATCTCGCACTGTTGCACACCTCTTTGTGCCATCTTGCACTGGTGCAACACTCCCGTGCTTCTCCCACTGTTGCCTCACGCTATCCTGGGAATCCTACACTGTAGCTCCCTCTATCGCTCCATCTGCATTTGTCTCTCCTGACATCTTGCCAATACTGCTACTCGTCTTCAGGGCTCCCGTAGCAAGGTCTAATCCAAGAGGCTAGGTACCTCAAGGATCCTGCCCCTTATCGCCTGTAGTTCATCTGACTACAGCTCGATGTCTCCCCACTTCCGCTCAAGTGGTGTGTGTGCACTTATGACAGAGTCATCGTCTGTCTCCACTTCCCTCTCTGCCCTTGATGGTGCAGCCTTGGTCTCAGAGGCCTCTCCCTTGCTCTTCTTCCTTGGACACTGGGTCGCATAATGAGTGCAAGCAATGGAAGCATTTGACCTTGGAGAGGTCCTTCTTCTTCCGTTTCTCTTGCTTTCCCTCAGATGCTAAGTTAGCATCCACCTCCTCCTCCTTCTTGATTCTGATCCCCTTGCCACTACTTCCCACCTTCGCTGGCGCTACCTTGGAGTCAGATGCCTCTCCCTTATTTTTCTTCCTCGGACACTGGTTTGCATAGTGACCTAGTTCCCCACAGTTGAAGCACTTAACCTTGAAGAGGTCATTTTTCTTCCTCTTCTCCTGCTTCCCCACAAATGCCAGAGCTGCATCCTCTTCCTCTTCTTTCTTGATCTTGACTCCTTTGCTGCTACTTCCCATCTTGGACAGCCATGTGATCTCTTCTTGGGAAAGAGCCGCCCACAATTCTTCCCAATCTGGAAGATTCGTTCTGCCTAGAATACTCTAGACGAATGTCTCCCTCTCCTCGGAGACTGCATTTAGAGCGGCCCTCACCATCAACTCTTGATCCGGTGTGGCCCCTATGGAAGTCAGTTGTTCTCGGATCTCCTTCAATCTACCGAGGAAGTGATCTATCTGCTCCCCTTTCTGCATCTCGTATGACCACAACTAATTCTCAAGTAACATCTTCCTCTGCATGGAAGTATGTTGGTACAACTTCTTCAAGGTGTCCTAGTTTTCCTTTGTTGTCTCCTTTTCGGAAATATGCTGGACCACATGATCCTTGAACCCATCAAGGATGATACATTTTGCCTTGGCCATTGCCTCCTTGTACTTTTCATTGTTAGTCGGGTCAACTGGGATAGCTATTGTTCTCAAGGTGAAGGCCTTGATGCGATGTCTATCTAGAATGGACAGGATCCTAGCCTTCTAGACCACAAAGTTGGACGCCCCGTCTAGCCTGTCCTAATCCCTCAATCCATTCATGGCCATCTCTCTGCTCCTCCTTTCGAATCCTCCAAGTCTCTACTTCCCTCTGGAAGTTCTCTCTTTGATTCCCTCTGAGTCGCTACTTCCCGTATGAAAGTTCTCTGATAGACTTCCTCTGAGTCTTGATTTCCCTCCTGGAAATCCGCTTGCCAACCGTCGAGTCGCACCTCTCCGATCTCCTATGCACCTGCAACACTGATCTAGATTCCTTAGCTAGAAATCCGCATTGGTAGTGACTCCCTCTACCTTGGTTTTGTCACGTTAGGTACTGTTCTGTCTCGGCAACAACAACACCCCACCAGCTTCACACCTCGCAAACTGCCCACATCTTCCTAAGACCCAACAACTGAAGGACTGAGCCTCTAGGCTCTGTGCAATCCCGACACTAGGTGAAATTCACCCCAAGCCAATTGCATCAACCCTACTAGTCTTTGCGTGGCTCTTCGTGAGACTTTTTCTTCCCTCCTCAGCCTTTGGGTTGACCTCTCTCTGGCCCAAACTGATGACATAGTCCCTCTGCGTCAACCCTTCTCTGCTGCTTTCTACTAGGAACAACTTCTGTCACTCGAGACGACTGTTTCTGCTGCAAATTCTCTACTTCAGCTAGTGCCTTCAACTCTCCTGTGATCTGTAACCATGCTCTGATACCATGTTGAAATTTCTAAGTATTACCCATTAGAAATTTTATTTGTATTCTTTGGTTTATTTCTCCTACTTGTTCTTTACGAACAAGTCATTTAAACATATAAATATTGAAATAAACACAATACACTCTCAACCATCTACAGATCAATAGCTGAAAGAAATAACAAACGCACAAGTGACACCATTATTTTGGACAAGAGGTCCTCGAGAAAACCCAACTTGGGAAAACCGATGTAGCAATTCAAAGTGTTATTTTATTATGTTGTCTTTCCTTGAGTACAACTGGGTGCCAAACCGTCTCACCCGATAGAGAAAATAATCTGGCAGTAATACCTCTCTATTCGGAAGCAGATATTCAGAAAATTTGCCCCATAAAACTCTCTCCAGCAACCTCTAAAGCTCAGCGTCAGCCCACCTGACCTTAGCGTCAACCCAGAACCCTCTGCATCAACCCTTTGAGGCACTGCGCAGGCTCTATGGCCCTCTGTGTCACTCCTGCTGCCCTTTGCGTGGATGATGCAAGCCCTTCTGGCCTCTGCTTTGTCTCTGCTCGGCTCTACATGTTCCCTCTAGCTTAGCGTATGCCTCTCTTTGCTTCTGCACTAGTCTCTCGACACTATCTCTGCCTCTTTGTCTCATACTCACTTGCCCTCGTTGCAAATTGATCTCTGATTTGACTTTTCTTAGCAAACCCCGCTCTAGAAAATCGAATGACTAATCACTCTGGTGTGTTCTCCAACTGACCCTTAATCCTCCTCTTATACTTTTCATGTTTGTCCTTCAATAGTTGAGATTACATGTCTAATCAATGGATAAGATTAGATTTGGCTTGATCTATGTCTTTTAGAACCTTCTAACGTAGTTTTATATTAATACTATTAAAATTGGCAACTAGGGCCAAACTTCATGTGGGTCATCTTATTCATGGCTAATAATATTTTTATAAGATTCCTCTCGTTGAGAGGTGTAGGATTGATATAAAGATCATCCGATTCTGATAAGTATTCATGGAGATATGAATTTATTTTGATTATGGAATTATTATCAAGCTGACCTACAACTCATGTAG
>APFE031194357.1:163331-188808 GCA_000404065.3 Pinus taeda | reverse complement strand
AAGTGTTGTTTCACACCTAAAGGATTATGGTCAACTAATTACATCATTTCCCAGAAGTTCCACCTGAAAAGCTACTCAGAAGTGGCCAAAAATAAACCATACAGACTGCTCCATGCTTAGGGTGCGATGCATACTAGCTACTACACTAGCCAGGTGCGATGCATACTGAAAGAGCCTTTTGTGGGGTGTGATGGGTGAGAGTAGACAAATGGCAGAGATAGTTTGCTAAGTGGAAACCCTGAGAATCTTCTAAAAACTTCTCATATGACACTTCCCTCTCTGAATTCGCCCAGGGATGAGTAAGAGATCATGAAATCTCCAAGTGGAACCAAGAACTATCAGTGAAATGACACTAATCAAAAACCCAGAAGCTTACTCACCCCTCTACAAATATCTATAAATGGATCCCTCATCTAAGAGATCTAGAGGCAGGAATTTTGTAATTTGTAAGGAAGTGTTGTTGGTTTCTCTTTGAGACATTGTATTTTTAGGTGATCTTGCCTTTAATGAGGTGAAGAGGGCTTTCATGCTAGGAGGATGATGTTGGATCAGATAGCTGGGTTGTAATCCTCTCTTCTATTATCAATAAAGTTATTTGAGTTTTCCTCCATATACTTGTGTATTTGTGAATCTTTCTATTTGTGAATGCAATTATATGGTTAACGTATTTCTAATTCTACATTGTTTATGGTATTATAGATCTCTATTCTTTGATGATGTTTTGTTTCTTTGCCTCTACAGGGATTCTCTAAAGTGGGACAAGTAGGAAATGAGTGGCAAGCTCTATAAATGGAGAGAGGAAACAAGCAAGGAGCCAAGCGAAAGATTCAAGTTGGTGCTCTCTGCTTCCCTCTTATCTATCATACATAAAGGAAATCACAAGTTACTTTGATTGTTTGTTTCTAAGATAGCTACTCATCTTAGTGGGACAAGCAAGATCAAAAAGACACTATTTTTCCCGGAAAAAAAATGGCGACTCCACTGGGGAGCGATTAGTTTTTTTGTTTGTTATTGTTGTTTGCTTTATAAACTACAGACAGAGCCTGAAGTTAAGCCAGCTACCCTTCGAACTGCTCTTGCTATGCAAGTGCAAAGTAGATCAACGCTGCTTCAATCAATCTCTGGGTTGGTTTATGAACTGAACATCTGACTTGCAAACATCCTAAGTGCCCTTGTGGTAGCACAATAACCTTATAAGATCATACCCTTGTACTTTGTTGTTACTATCCATCATAGCTCAGCCTAAATCACTGAGCTTAGCTGCAAATTTTGAGCAAAAACCAAGCTCAGTTTCGTTCCCTGGTCCATCGTATTGTTTGTAACTAGTAGCTTGGATGCATTGCACCTCCCATGTGTTGCAAGTGAGTTGCATCCCTATTTCCCTTAAGGACAGGTGTGATGACTGAATGATATTGTTTCCTTCTCTGGAATTTGGTTTTTTCTTCTTTATTTTCAGCTCTATTCAATAGTTTTGCTGCTTATGATTAGTATATCAACACCTCATCCACTGCAATACCTTCACTCTCCATTTTTCATGACAACCATTCTTGAACCTTATATAATCAGATCGTTTTCACCTCCAAAAAATCATTTGCTTTGTTTCGTGTCGTAGATGTGGGATTCATTAAGGCCCTCTTATGACAGGTCACTTCTTGTCGACATCAGCTCATTATCCAAGAAGTTTACTTAGGAACAACCCTTTCAGTACTTTGAAGCTTGCATACCTCAATGGCAAGTTTCTCACTTCCGGCGATAGCTTTACACCAATGACCTTCGACCAAAAGATTTTGCATGGTGTTTGACATTGACTCATATATTCACACCACATGACTTGTACTACAATACCTTAAGGGTCATTATCATTATCGGTGATTCCTCTCGTGCCTGTTAATAGCTTACATCATTGGCTGGTAATCAGACAATGTCTTTCCATGTTTGACTTCAGAACATCTTTTCACATGGATCGACTTGTACATCGAGCGAAGATTGAATGAGTTTGAAGACCCCAGATCTAGTTTCATCCATCCGGGCTGTGATATATTAAGAAGAATAAAGACATCAAATGTACACCATAGCTGCACAGATGATCATCCAAGCTAAGGGATGATGGCTCTACAAAAATCACCAGTCTGCAACAGCGAATGGTTGTCTATCCTATGTACATGAAAATGAATTTATAAAGCTAAGCATGGGAATGCCTGCCTCAGCTAGATCATGAAAATAATGATAATGTATTGTATTGTATTTTATACAGGTCACCTTTCAGTTTGAAGACCTTGGATCCTCCTGATAAAGCATTTCACTCAACATCAGAATATTTACGACCTCATGCTTTAGGGGGCAACTGTTATAGACATATTTGGGCACTGCAACCCCAATCACATATGTCAATAAACCAAGGGCACTTAAACCCCTAAAAGTGTTGTTTCACACCCTAAAGGATCATGGTCAACTGATTACATCATTTCCCAGGAGTTCCACCTCAAAAACTACTCAGAACTGGCCAAAACTGAACCATACAGACTGCTCCATGCTTAGGGTGCGATGCATACTGGCTGCTACACTAGCCAAGTGCGATGCATACTGAAAGGGCCTTCTGCGGGGTGCGATGGGCAAGAGTAGACAAATGGAAGAGATAGTTTGCTAAGTGGAAACCTAGAGAATCTTCTAGAAACTTCTCATATGACACTTGCCTCTCTGAATTTGCCCAGGGAATGAGTAAGAGATCATGAAATCTCAAGTGGAACCAAGAACTATTAGTGAAATGAACACTAATTAAACCCAGAAAGCTAACTCACCCTCTACAAAATATCTATATGGATCCCTTTCTGAGAGATCTAGAGGTTGGAATTTTGTAATTTGTAAGGAAGTGTTGTTGGTTTCTCTTTTAGACATTGTATTGTTGGGTGATCTTGCTTTTCATGAGGTGAAGAGGGCTTTCATGCTAGGAGGATGATGTTGGATCAAACAGCTGGGTTGTAAATTGTTAAGTAATTTACTCGAGAACACAAATTAGTTACGAAGAATTACTAAGAGGAACAAATATAAAAATAACCAGCAACAACCATAAACACATAAACACACATGTTTATCCGGGAAAAACCCAACCTAATAATATCTCATTAATATTGGCCAAAACCCTGGCCAATCTAACCAAATGAGCCTTCACCGCTCACCTCCATGCCTTGCTTTACAATGAAGTCCTTCCAGCCTTTTATAAGCTCCATTACATATAATACCATGGGCAAAATACTATGGGTGCACAATAACATGTGCGCCAAAACCATCACTATTTAACCTGGTCAACTTTGACTAATCCCGAGTCAAGTTTACCTAACAATTCCCCCCCTTAAACTTGACTTGGGGTTCCTCAACTAACTCCAGGAAAACCTTACTAAGTGAGACAACCCCTCTCACTCTAGCCCTTAACCCCCCCCCTTCAAAGTTTTTACCTGGGGTATTATTAACTTGACATCCCCCTATCACCTACTTCTAGCCCAAACTTTACCGGTGATTACCCAGGGGTACACATGCCTTACCAGGTCTTACAATAGTATGCCCATTTACATGCAATAATTTTGACTTCATGAATTTTTTTTTTTTGTTATTCTAACCCATCCTCTCTCAATTTCATTTGCTCAAAAACTTCTATCAAACCACTTGATGGAAGCATCTTTCATCAGGGCATCACCGCCTCTCTCCAATTTAGCTGAGGAACAAGCTCAGCATTGGTAACATCAATTCTAGGCCTGTATACATTTTTTTCCTTCATCGCCTCGGCCTTTTGCTTCGCCTCGGCATCGGAAGGTCGAAACCCAGCATCCTTGGTAGCCTGCCTCTACAAGTTATTGAAATAGGCAGGAACAGTAATTACGACGTTCTTCACTTGTCATTAACTCGATGCTTCCATAGGCTTGCAGATCTCGCCTTTGATAAATCAGATCATAACAAACTCCAATAATTATCTTGATCCCTGACAAGGAAAAATCACTGGCGAATGCAATCAAACTTGATCTCTTTGGGAAATAAATTAAATACCATAACAACAAAAATATATTTCAAGCAAATATGTTTCCCTTTTGGCGCCCATGAACCAGCAACACCAGATTATGCGTCAACTTCCCCCTTGATAAAATGTGTACCATTTTCCAAATAAATCACAGTGAATTGAGTCGGTCTTCAGAAGTCAATCCCACTCGATAATTTAGCTCCTACGGGGATCTGGTTTTTCCACAGTCATGATAGCAATCACGTCATTTCTCTGGAACACTTTCTTTTGCACCGATCACACAATATGTGCACTCAACGCACACAGGTACCCAACATCTTATTTTCCCTCGGTCGATCCATAGATTACAATATACAACTCTCAACCCGATTTTAACTAGCCGCAACGACTACAACATCTCACACATTCAGCGTTGGCATAGTGGCCTATCTAAGTGTTTCTAGAACCTTGTTCTGGCTACATTTAGATGAGGTTTTGAAGCCAAAAATAAATCCTTTGCTGCATAGGTGTACATCCGAATTCCAAACCCTTAACCATGGCTTTGATACCAATTGTTAATTAATTTACTCGAGAACACAAATTAATTATGGAGAATTACTGAGAAGAACAAATATAGAAATAACCAGCAACAACCATAAACACATAAACACACATGTTTATCCCGGAAAACCCCAAATCCGAGGAAAAACCCAACCTAATAATATCTCATTAGCATTTGCTAAAACCCTGGCCTATCTGACCAAGTGAGCCTTCATCACTCACCTCCAGGCCTTTCTTTACAATAAAGTCCTTCTATCCTTTTATAAGCTCCATTACATATAATACCACGGGAAAAATACTATGGGTGCACAATACCATGTGCCCCAAAACCATCACTGTTTAACCTGGTCACCTTTGACTCTATCCCGAGTCAAGTTTACCTAACAGTAATCCTCTCTTCTACTATCAATAAAGTTATTTGAATTTTCCTCCATATACTTGTGTATTTGTGAATCTTGCTAGTTGTGAATGCAATTGTATGGTTAATGTATTTCTGATTCTGCATTGTTTATGGTATTATAGATCTCTATGCTTTGATGGTGTTTTGTTTCTTTGCCTCTACAGTTATTCTCCCAAGTGGGACAAGTAGGAAAGGAGTGGCAAGTTCTATCAAGGGAGAGAGGAAACAAGCAAGGAGCCAAGAAAAACATTTAGGTTGATGCTCTTTGCTTCTCTCTTATCTATCATACATAAAGTAAATCACAATTTACTTTTATTGTTTGTTTCTAAGATAGCTACTCGTCTTAGTGGGACTAGCAGATCGAAAAGACACTAGTTTTCCTAGAAACAAAATGGCGACTTTGTTTCTAGGAAAACTAGTGTCTTTTCGATCTGCTAGTCCCACTAAGACAGGTAGCTATCTTAGAAACAAACAATCAAAGTAACTTGTGATTTCCTTTATGTATGATAGATAAGAGAGAAGTAGAGAGCACCAACCTGAATCTTTCCCTTGGATCCTTGTTTGTTTCCTCTCTCCCTTGCTAGAGCTTGCCACTTCTTTCCTACTTGTCCCGCTTTAGAGAATACTTGTAGAGGCAAAGCAACAAAACACCATCAAAGCATAGAGATCTATAATACCATAAACAATGGAGAATCAGAAATACATTAACCATACAATTGCATTCACAAATAACAAGATTCACAAAGACACAAGTATATGGAGGAAAACTCAAATAACTTTATTGATAGTAGAAGAAAGGATTAAACCCAGTTGCCTGATCTAGCATCATCCTCCTAGCATGAAAGCCCTCTTCACCTCATGAAAAGAAATATCACCCAACAATACAATGTCTCAAAGAGAAACCAACAACACTTCCTTACAAATTACAAAATTCCAGCCTCTAGACCTCTTAGATGAGGGATCCATTTATAGATATTTGCAGAGGGGTGAGTTAGCTTCTGGGTTTTTGATTAGTGTCATTTCACTGATAGTTCTTGGTTCCACTTGTAGATTTCACGATCTCTTACTCATCCCTAGGCAAATTCAGAGAGGTTGACTCATCAAACTGTCTCTGTCATTTGTCTACTCTCGCCCATTGCACCCCACAGAAGGCTCTTTCAGTATGCATCGCACCTGGCTTGTGTAGCAGCCAATATGCATCACACCCTAAGCATGGAGCAGTCTATATGTTCAGTTTTGGCCAGTTCTGAGTAGTTTTTCAGGTGGAACTTTTGGGAAATTATATAATCAGTTGACCATGATCCTTTAGGGTGTGAAACAACACTTTCAGGGGTTTAATAGCCCTTGGTTTATCAACATATGTGTTTGGGGTTGCGATGCCAAAATATGTCTATAAAAGTTGCCCCCTAAAGCATGAGGTCATAAATCTTCTGATGTCGGGTGAAATTCTTTATCATGAGGATCTAAGGTCTTCGAACTAAAAGGTGGCCTATATAAAATACAATACAATACATTATCTTCATATTATTTTCATGATCTAGCTGAGGTGGGAATTCCCATGCTCAGATTTATAAATTAATTTTCATGTACATAGGATAGACAATCATCCGTATTTGCATACTGGTGATTCTTGTAGAGCCATCATCCCTTAGCTTGGATGATTGTCTGTGCAGCTATGTTGTACATTTGATGTCTTTATTTTCCTGAATATATAGTAGCCTGGATGGATGAAACTAGATTCGAACGTGGAAAGACATCGCCTGATTACCAGTGAATGAAGTAAGCTATTAATAGGCGCGAGTGGAATCACTGGTAATGATAATGATCCTCAAGGTACTATACTACAATTTACGTGGTGTGAATATATGAGTCAATGTTGAACACCACGCAAAATCTTTCGGTCGAAGACCATTGATGTAAACCTGTTGCTGGAAGTGAGAAACTTGCCATTGAGGCGTGCAAGCTTCAAAGTTCTGAAAGGGTTGTTCCTACGTCAACTTCTTGGATAATGAGCTAATGTCGAAAAGAAGTGACCCATCATAGGAGGGCCTTAATGAATCCCACATCTACGACACGAAACAAAGAAAATGATTTATGGAGGTGAAAACGAACTGATGATACAAGATTCAGGGATGGCAGTCATGAAAAATGGAGAGTGAAGGTATTGTAGTGGATGAGGCGTTAGCTAGGTGACGAATTCTCTGAATGACTTCTCTTGAACATATTGGAGACACTAAGATCCATTGGTTTCATTAACCCTAAAAATGGATGGTACGGAGGACCAATGGTGATGTGACGGTGAACGAAATAACCCAACCCGACTCAATCATGGTGATGGAGTGAAAGTGTCATGTTCAAGAGCGACTTGCTACCAATGAAGTTCTTCAAGTTTTCTTCCCTTTTTCCCCAGTCATTGCTGACCAGTACCTCTTTGTTTTTGTCAAGCTTGAGGAGGATAACATATGCTTGTTATATTATTTTCCCTTTCGAGAAAACCTGTCGCTATGTTTTAGCGAGCCTAGTGATAGTGAAACTCGCTCTTGTCCAGATGGACAAGTTTGTCGCTATTGTTTTAATGAGTTTAACGAAAAAGATAACTCGGTCCTTTTCATGCTTAGAGAGTTTGAAAAGACATGGAAAGGAAACTCCAGCAGTCCTTTTTCATGGCATAATCACTTAAGTCTGAAAAATTATAAAATAATACGAAAGGGATGACTTTTCGATTGCTTTAGCAAGCCGAATAAGACAAGCACTCGATCTTTTTTGTGGAATGATCCCTTAGGTCCAAAAAGATTAAAATGTAGAGGAAGGATGGTGCTTCCCCTTACATTAACTAGTTGGAAAGGCCAGTAGCTCGACAATCTTTTCATATTTTATGAGTCTAAAAAGAGCTTAAAAGAGACTCATTTTTTAGGAATGATGATGTTTTTGGGTAACAACTAGTTCCAAGTAAGTTTGGAACTTCTCAAACATGGCAGTGTAAAGAGGGTGGCTAATAGAATCACTTGATGCAGTTGTTCCTCAAAAGGGTAAAAAATCAAGTGGAAGCATATGATCGGCCAAAAGAATGGAGGTGACGATAAGAACACAACCAA
This sequence comes from Pinus taeda, assembly GCA_000404065.3. NCBI lineage: Eukaryota > Viridiplantae > Streptophyta > Pinopsida > Pinales > Pinaceae > Pinus > Pinus taeda. Next base: position 180,764 of record APFE031194357.1, on the reverse strand, counting down.
GGCTCAAAAGGCTGATAGCAAGGCAATCACAAAGGTTATTTACCGAGGGTGGATTCATTTTTTAATGAGCTTGAATCTTTAGAAACTATGCTCAGTGGAAAGTTTATTTTTTAACGACCTTGAACCCTACAGAAACATTGCTCATGTCAGTCGCCTTTAAAGATGTCTCTTATTAGTAGGTTCATTTTTTAGTGAGTTTGCCCCATGCGAAACTTTGCTCATGATAATAGTCAGAGATTTTCAATTCACCATTGACGCTATATTCTTTTGATGGTCATATAACTTGTTCAATTACTCCATGAAATTGATTAGAAATACAAATACATGCTTGAAAAATGAGTTAAAAATGAACATTTTAGTTGAATTACGTGAATAGTAACATAAAAGCAATTTTACCTCTCATTTTTACCATTTCATTCAAATTTGGGATTGTTGGAGCTCTAGAGGTGTTTTCCCCCTTGAATTTCATCAGTTGATTTCGAGAGATCCGATGGACTATTCTCCACGCCGTCAAGACCAAGTAGGAGCTAACCCTGAGCTCTTCAATTGTATTCCATCCTTTTCTGATTTAGAGCAAGCTTTCCCTTTCTTCTAGGCCCCAGGGGTTTGAAGAGTTTGTTCTCTCCCCATCGTACCCATTCTGCATCAAAAAGTGTGATGCATACTGAGCAAGCCATTGGCCAGTCAATATGCATCTCACCCTGTACACAGCCAAGGTGCAATGGGCGCAGAAGGGAAAGTTTGTGCAGTGTTTTTCATGAAGTTTTTTCCCTTTTTGCCCAAATCAGGATCCTAATTCATCTTTTTCTTGTGTTTTAGAGATTCATTGGATCAATATGGTCGTTAAATGGTGAAAACGTGAGCATGAAGAAGAGGACATAATTTCCTTACATGATCCGGGTACAGTTACTGCATTGCAAAACAGTGGCTTGCTCAAATTCTTCCGCATATCCAGCATGAGGCAACAAATCAATTTTTTGCAATATCTTCTCGATGCATGGGATCTGATCAACCAGGTGTTCTAGATTAGAGGCAAATCCATTCCTTTGACAGTCAAGGATATCTACTTTTTGACTGGGTTATCGAGGTGTGGTGCCCTTCTCTCACTATCAGGATCCGCCCATGGGGATGAATCTATGAGGGATTATATTTTCCAGTTTTGTAGAGATGGATCTCAGCCAAGCAGGGATGGCAAGGTCAATATTCGAGATGTCATTGATTGGTCCTTGAGGACTATTTTATTCACCTTTGTTATATTGGCTAGTAACGTGGCTCTTCATTTGGCAAACAGATCTTATATGCAGTATGCCCTAGAATGCCTGGAACCAAAGGTATTCAACTGGTGTGAGGTAGTACTTGCGGTTATAAAAAAACAGCTTTCCAAGGTGAAAAATGGAAGATCCAAGAACTCTGGTTACAGTTCCATTCTGACTGCTTTCGCCCTGGAGAGGATTCCACTGATGCAGCCACAATACATTTCACTAGGATTGCCAGCACCAAGGGAACCACGGATGCAGATTTCACAGATTTCATTCTCTGATGCCTTCTTTGAGTGGTTCGACCATCAAGAGATGGTCCTTATAGAGTATCCATATGTTGGGATGGATTTTTTAGGCGACCCGCATTTGGCGTTACCGACTGGCGAGCAGTGGAGTATTATGGGTAAAATGATCTGACCATATCTTCTCATATTTCTTTTATAATGTTCTTGTGTTTTTTTAAATGTTATCAAGACTAATCAAACTCATATATCTGTGCAGATGTTGGGCCAGTGCGACCAGCAACACGCTCAAGGGTAGCAGTTGTCGTTCCAGTAGGAGAGGCTGTAGGGAGGGCTATCCTCCGTGATCTGGACATAGCGGGGACCCTTGCAGTATTGTAGGATCAAATCGAGGGTCTCACCCTTAGTATTCAGGATGTGAGGATCAACGAGTTACCTCTGAGATTACAGCACCATACCACTGGCATGCCAAGTCGATGGACTAGGCTCTTACATATGATCGCACAGGCGGTGACTTGTTATCACCAGCACCATTAGTCTAGGGTGCATTTCTGCATTTTTTAGTTTTTGGGTCGTATGACCGATTTTGTCCTGGACATAGAACGTTTGTAAACACTATAAACAGTTATGTATTTTTTATTTTCAGAGTTTTATTTCGGTTAAGTTATGTGATCCTGATGCAAATGTTAATTGAAATGCTTTTTATTTTATAAATGTTGCAAATGAGCCCCAAGGTTTGCTCAATTGGTCAAAAAATGTGCCTTGCCATCAGGAGGTCACAGGGTCAAATCCACCCGAAGCCCTTGGGGTCAGGTATTGCAGTAGGCCGAGGGGCGATTTAGCCTAGCTATCACCCAGATTTTTCCGTGGACGTAGTGATCACTCACTGACTAGGGTGGTCATGAACCACATGCAAAAAAAAAAAAATGTTGCAAATGTCTATCTAACACATAATTTGCTAATGAATCAGTTAATGTGTTTAAGTTTCTGGAAATGTGTTGATATTAAATAGAATCAAACTGCCTTTCCAAAATCCTAACCCTTAGGAACATACAATAGATAGCTAGATTCTGAATGGAATAGATGCCAGTAAGTTGTAGGATGACGAGTTGTGAATCTAGCCTGACAACAAGTCGGCGTATGCCATGTGCGATGGCATCAAAGAGAAGCTCCATCAATGTGTTGTACTCAGCAATGTTTTTCATTGATTGACCAATACATTTCCCTTCAAAACTCACTAACTCATTGCTTGATCAAAAATGGCCCAAGTTGTAGAAGACAGGTTCCACGTACTACGACTAGCTCCGTTGACGTATCCAACGAATGATTCCAACAGGTCCGACATCTGCAACAAATGCAAAATGGATTACCTAACCAAAATGCTAACTCTTGATGAAAACAAAAGCGTAACAAAAGCATATTTGTAAAGAGATTACTACACTTAATCAAGCATAATAACACTTAAGATACAACCCGTTCTAGGGTTGCGACAGTGGAATCCCATCATAATCTACTAGCTCATAGGCTCCTTTTGTTAATACTCTTTTAACAATGTAGGGGCCCATCCACAATGCTTCGAACTTACCTGCTCCCAATTTATCGTGACTGGGGTTTGAAAATACGGTTGCCCATTACCTGCAAAGCTTTGTTGCTCAGGTCCTCGGTAAGCTTGCTGAAATTGTGGTTGATGATATTGTACCAGCCATGGTTGTTGGACCATTTGCTGTTGTCCAATACTGGCTGTTTGACCAAAATGTCAAATTAAACTGTTGAGCCTTTATTTACTCTACCTATCTACTTATCTGCCAAGATTAAACAGTTTGGTCAAATTTTATTCGCTATCTATAGACATAAAAATTTAAAACATGAAATAGTCAAGTTTAAACTATTTGACTACCATGTATTGGGGCACAAGTAACAAGCTGCACACAATCTTTTATTTTTCACCAAATTAAAAAGTAGTGGCATTTGGACTTGCTCACTTTCATGGTCTTTTTGCTTTTTCTTGGGGTTCTTTTTCATATTTTTTGACCTTTTTTCATTCGTTTTTTCCTTTGATTTTTCTTTTAGGACATATCCGGTGATGTGATTGGAGGAAGGCTTATAGAGATAAACTAAGTTAATCATAAATTATGACACCTATTGGTATAGGAACATAACACCTGTTAAGAGTGAAACTCAATCCTTGTTGTTAAAAATTGAAAATTTAGAAAAAGAAAATAGAGAGCTAAGGGAACAACTAGCAAAGGGGAAGGCAAAGGAAAGAGCTCCAGGGTTGGACACTTTTCCCTAGGCCGTAGATAGGGACAAGAAGGGAGATGTCCCAGGAACTGTGTGCATGGCCTGTGCTGAGAAGCTAGTGACATCGGGGTTTAGAATCTGTGCAACAGACACCATCTCGAGGGAAACACAAACTGAAACCTAGGTGGCTGACACACAAAATCCCATTGAGGATGTTGTTGTTACACAAGAACCAGCAACTGAGATGGCGTAGTCCACAAAAACTAATTTGGTAATGGATACAAAAGAGCCCTTGGCTGACACCGCAGTTACACAAGAACCAACAGTGGCGACAGAAGTCATCCAAGGAGAGGAAGGAGAAGCTAACATCCATGAGCTTGTGGATGACACTGTTGGTACACAAGAATTAGCAATGGGAATGGAAGTTGATCAAGGAGAGAAGGAAACTGTAACACAAAAATCCATTAATGACATTGTTGTTACACAAGAACCAACTGCCGAAGTGGAGCAGTTTTGCCCTCAGGAGGCTGTTACACCCCCAATTGATACTGCATGTGGGAGAACACTGATTCCTGACGAAGGGTGGTGTTCAGAAAAGATGTTGTTGTTACTAGAGCTACAAAAATGGAAGCAACAGGTGCTCTCGCTCAAGGCACACAAAGAGGATGATGGATTCCCTTAGGGAAAAGTGGTTAAAGAAAGAACGGGAGAGAGAATGGGAAGCACAAAGGCAAAAGGAAGCCATGAAGAAGAAGGATGAAAAACTGTATTAGTTACAGCGGCAGATCCTGGACCTGATGAATGACAAGAACAAGCTCCATGATCTTGCCCTAAACCTGCTAGCATGTAGGTGGACGACCCCATCGTATCCAGTGTTCCTTTGGGAATGATATTATTTATTTCAATTGAAAGTATTTTTTGAGAATAGGTCTTATTTGGGTTCGTCAACCCAAACTTTTATTAAGATTTTTCACTCCTGTGATTGTGACAAACAGAGCTTGCTTTGTGAGCTATTTTTGCATAATATCATGTGTGAGTATGTCAACACGAAAATGGTAACAAGTGTCTTCTCCTATATGGGATATTTGCAATTGTGCGCCTTTCTTTCATTTATGAGGAACTAGATTGAGTGGCATCTTGCCATGAAATCAGCAGAAATGAATGAAGAAATGACAACATTATGGGTCAAAGTAGAACCATGGATGGTCTATGAACTCAAACAAAGTTTAAGCTTTTCCTAAGCACTCCAGAGATCATTGAACAGTGAGCCATCTATAGGAAAATGATTGTGAGGATTTTCCTTAATTTGCATGCCCATATGAAAAGTTGAGCGCTAGCAGAGTGTCTTAAATGCACCGAAGCCTGTAGAGCTGAGTTGCAAGAAGGGGATCCTTTTGAATACAGACATTTCATGGTTGTTGTTACATTGGTGCCTGAGTATGCTCGGATCATGTAGACATTGGGGACGTTCTGGATTGTGCTCAGATTTACGTTTCCTTTGATTTGGTTGCTAGTAGAAGAGTATCAACTGCACTACCACCTATCTGATTATGAAGAAGAATCTTGGCCACGTCATTTGATGGCCATTCAAGGGTACAGAGCTCCAGGTGAAGACATTGTTGGTGCTTACAATTTTACAGACTTGCATCAGGGGTATAGCAGGAGAAACAGAGATTCTACATGGAGACATGCAGTTGCTTCAGTTGGGGGGAGATGTCGGGTGTGAGGTTTTACCTATTTTTTGCACCTTCTTTCCCCAATTATGATCCTCTTATCCTCGAGGCCTATGAAATTTACATGATTAAGCACCATTTTTCTCACTTTTATAACCTATTCCATTATCATGTTATTTTGTTGTATTTTGCTGAATAATACGATACTTTATTCCTTTTTGTGGCTAACTGGGGTGAGAATTGGAGGACTATTTTGGAATATCTTCTCCTTTTCAGGTGTTTTTCACAGGAGCAAGGCTATGGAGTAAATAGACAACACTAATCAATTGCAAAGCAAGGTAGAGAATTTTGTTGTTACACCCTGTATGTTATTACAGGTTGTTGTTACACATTGAATGTTGTTATAGGATGTTGTTACACTATGTGCTGATACAAAGGACCGTTGTTACACCATGGGTGTTGTGGCCAGTGATTGTCGTTACATCCCGAACCATTATTCACTTGCAGGATGTTGTTGCACTGGTGCTGCCAAGTGTGGGTACTATTCCACATGACAACTGTCGGCATTAGGAATTGTTTATTTTGGAAGGAACAGACCCAAGCAGTTGTAATCCTAACCAATGTATATTTTTATTTAGAAATAGGTTGTAACTACTTTTATATTTTATCAGCATGAGAATCATGAGATTCTCATGACTGATCTATTTCTAATTTCGGGCATGTAATAATTATAAAAGAAACTCAATTTGCTATGTACAAGGATGGCATATAGAAGAGTATCGTTACTCTGCTTCTGTAATTCTCAATTATTTTTAATATTAAATCACTACGGTGATGTTGTTACTTATCTTCAACTGATTTGTTAATTAATCTCATGTTATTCTTGCACCCCTGCTAAGGAGGAAGGGCCCTCCTCTTTGGCAGGGACTGCAGTGGTAGAGGTAGTGTACATTCTTGTTTTGTTTATATATCATATGGTTCCCTGTTGTTGCTGTACAAATTGTGAATTACATTTGTTGTTGTTCCAATTTATACTATGTTGTTACACTGCGTAATCAAATAGAATGGTAGTAACCTGCTAGAGTATATATTAGTTACTGTGAGGCACGCCCTTACTTTGGTAGTTGCAAAGTGTGATTTCAATTTTGTGGACTGTTTTTATTTCTACATGAATGATTTGATTTCAGCAATTTGATTCAGCAACATCTTTTATTATTCTTTCTATTTTTCATTCTTGGTTGTAACGTATTGGCACAAATAGTGCAGAATCCATTGAAACAGCAAGACCTACCCTGGTTTGACAATTAAAAGTTGGAGTCTCAGTCAATTAGGATTGATTACAACACCAATACACCTGGATTTACAAAAATCCCTACCAAATTTTATCAAAATCTTGCCGGAATTGCCATGATTTTCAGGGAAAAAAGTAGTTTGGTTAGATTCACATTTTTTTGTTATATTTATGAAATCTTCAGCTATATCAACTACATTAATATTTTTAATGTGGTTGTACTAGTTTCAAGAATAATGAGAAATAAGTATAACCATATTAATGTAGTTGTATTAGTTTTAAGAATAATGAGTAATATGTATAACCAAAATGCGGACTAGGTTGTGTACTTTCTTTATTAAAAAATAAATAAAAATTATTTGATGTAATCATAACTTAGACCTGAGATTGGAAGAATTGATAAACCCATGTCAATATTACATACAATTTCTGGATACTCAAATGGCATTAGTCAAATTCAGAGAGGCCAATTCATAACCTCTTCTTGTCTGATGGACCCATTCTGCAAAACAACATTAAATTATTTATCTACAATATCATAAAATTTGTTTCCAGAGTCTCCTAGAAGTTCTCTCAGAAGTGTTCACTAGCAATACCACCAAGGGTCTATCCACGAATCCTCCTGCTCCTCTATTTCCATCCAATCACAATCGCAGCTGCAGTCGAAATCATTGTTCAATTCAGGGAAACCGCAATCATAATAATCAGATTGGAATACTCAACAACCATTCACGGGTTAATTTTTAGTCTAGGCTCCGTTAGGAATTATAATTTTTTATTCACAAATTAAGTTATTTTAATTTTAAATTAATTATTAATTTCAAATTTTTATGACATATTTCACCATCCAAATATTTAATATTTTACATTTCTACTCCCATGAAAGTCTATACTCGTTGAACTAATTTTCTCCCTCAGTCTTTCTCACGGCCCCTTTCTCGACTATCAAAAGCCAAATACTTTGGTCCCACCCCATCTTCGAGTCCAACGGAGGATTACATAGAGAAGGGTCACACTTAGATAAGTTTAAAATTGAATAGTTTCTTAGTGAAAAAATTTAAGATTTTATTTTTAGGTTAAAAGAGGAGAAAAAAGTATTTTTGGATTATTATAATTTATTGATTTAAAAAGTCAAGAAAGTTGGTAATGTGGAAATTAGATTGAATGTGAATATAAAGTGGATAATTTAAGAGAAATTATTTTTCATATTTAACTTTTTTAGGATCATACAAGTGATACACTTTTTCATCCCCTAGTATTTTGGAAATTGATCAATATCCAATTTCACTGTGAAGCTCATGAAAATTAGTTCTTATCTTACCAGTGTTCATTTTCTTTTTTAAAACCCGGGAAGACAAAAAAATAAAATAATTGATTTTCTAAATCAAAGTCGATCACTTCCTTGTAATATCTTAGTTAGTATTTTCCCTCTAACTCTTTATGGCCCGAGAATTTCAGCGTAAATTTGGAAGTAATAATATATTTAATATTGTATTCATTTTGCAGGATGATCTCCTCTTTTATCCCCCAACCAAGACTAAGCATCTTTATGCCACCCTCACTTGACCCAAAGGTGGGGGTCTCACTCGAGACTGAACTCCAAGGAATGAAAGGTAGAATTCAAGAAATTAAACATAGCAAACAATGGTCAAAGAAAATGACACTTTGAAAAACAAGATCAAAAATCTAAAAGAACAACTTTATAATAAATCAACCCTAAATAACATGGAGAATAAATTAGATGTTAAACCCATAAAAGAAGAAATCAATAAACTAATTTTACTCGACCATGAGTGCCACAAAAGAGCCTTACAACTTATAATTGCTAATATGGAAGAACAAATTAAAGACGAAATCTCAAATTCAAACAACTTATCTCACCGAAGCGATAAGGGTAGGAAAGATACTTGAGCATAAACATAGACTAGTCCATGTCAAGGTCAGTTGTAATGACCATAAATTAGATATACTTAGGAAATCGCCAAGCCTAAAAGGAACATGAATCTTTATAAATGAAGACCTCATTCCAAAAGACCAAGCTAAACTTAGGAAAGAAGTACAAAAGGTCAGGGAGGCAAGAAAATAAGGGAAATGGGAAATCATTAGGGAAATAAAAGTTATTATTAGAGACAGAGTCCCAAACACGAATGATAAATAGGGAATAACATCAATCAAGATCCTCTTCTGGAACTATCGTGGTTTTCCGTGGTGTAAAGGTCTTATGTTAAGTTGGATCTCGAGTGATATTGATCTTATTCTTTTAGTTGAAACATGGGAACATGACGAATCTAGGGTCCCTCACCTTGATGGGTTCACTCTTTGGTGTGCCTGGAATAAGAAATCCTCTAAGAGAGGTTTTGGTGGTAGAGCATGTTATATTAGGAACAATGTTTCCTCTCATATCTGTCTTCATAAATTCAACCCCTTTAATCAATACATTTGGATCGAGATCTCTGATTCTACAACTAATAGGATCTTCCTTGTAATATGCTATTTCACCCCTATTAACTCTACATCCTATAAGAAAAACAACTTGGATAAGAATTGTCTTTTCAATACATTACAAAAATATATTTTCAACCTAAGGAATGAAGGCAATATCCTTTTGCTTGGGGACTTTAATGCTCAGACTGGTACTAACCAAGCTATTATGTTAAGTAACAAATCTAACTCCGACCCCTTGTGGCTTGATGAGAATGGTCACTTAGCTAATAGATTCACAAGAAAATATGAAGACATAATCAAGAACCTATTTGGCATCTAGCTCCTCAAATGTTTTAGTTCCCAAAACCTAATCATTTGCAATGGTATTAATAAATGGCCTCTCTCCGATCAGATGACCTGTTCCCATGGCTTGGGTAGCAGCATCGTGGATTATGTGATCTTTGACATCCATGCCATCAACCATATTACTAACTTTGAGCTTCTTAACAAGTACAAGCCTGCCTCTGACCACAATCCTTTGTCTTTATCCCTCAATCTTATTATGCATACCATCCACATGTAGGAGAATAGTGAAAGCAAAAGTCACATTCACTTCGATAGAAATAAGGTCGACCTTTTCTTAAGGGATTTGGAAAGGAATATAGGCTCCTTGACTTACAATAACAACATTGATCAAATCTATTCCCATTTTACTACTACCCTTTGCACCACCATTAAAAAATTATCTAATAAGACTTCGTATAAGAACAATAATGGGACTTTCAATCCTTGGTATGAAAAAGACTATAAAATTGCTAGGAAAGCTATCAAAGATGCCCATAATGAAATAATTAAGCTCCATAATATAAGTATATACAAAGCTCTCATTAAAAGGAAGAAGAGGCTATATATTAATAAGAGACAAAAGGATCTTCATCACCTTTCTAAAATTGCACCCATAAAGTTTTGGTGGAATCATTTTATCCCCCTAGAAAATTGGGATAACTATTTTAAGAAGTTGTATGTCTCTCCAGACACCATGGCCACCATCTTAAACACTCCTATTAAGGATGATATTTTTTCTCTGGAAGAAATTGAGTATGGGATTAATAAGCTTGCTAATGGGAAATCCATAGATATTGAAGGCTACCAAGCTGAGATCTTTAAAATGGGAAAATCTATCCTCATTTCTCATCTCCACAAGCTTCTCAATTTCGTTGTAAAGCATGGCTTCCCTAAGTTTTGGATGCAAAGCCTTATTGTTCCTATCTTCAAAAATGGGGAAAAAAGTGTTCCCTCTAACTATAGGACCATTATGATTAGCCACATCCTAGCCAAGCCTTATGGGCTCATTTTGGAAAAAAATGTTAGCCTTTGGCTTGAGAACTAGGGTAAAAGAGCTAAAGGGAAATTTTGATTTAGAAGGCATCACTCAACCGTCAACCACCTTATCACCCTTAGGATCATCGCAGAGAAATATTGCAATACTAAAATTGATCTCTTTTGTTGTTTTGTGGACTTTAGAAAAGCTTTTGACACTGTCTCTAATCTATTTTGCTGAAATGGAAATTGCAAAATTGAAATGGAAATAGGAAATGCCTAGTCTACTTTTGCAGAATTGAAATGAAAGCAGGAAATGCCTAATCTACTTTTGCATAAATAAACTACTTAGCAGAATGTTGCAGTAGAAAATAGAAGAAAAGCAGTGATCACAAAATGCTCTAATGCTCCCCCAACAATGACACCAAAAAGATGGTGAGCACCAGTATTGCAGCAATAATGTTGCAACTCCTAGGGCTCCTTACTTTAATTTTATCAACCCGGTAGTTCGTAACAAACTTGGAAGCGACGGTGTTGTATGCACAAGTACTAGCTCTTACTGAAAGTTGTCACTTGGTCATGTGGCGCAAGATCACTAATGAGCTCAAGCCAAATTCTATGAGTTCTCAGAAGAAGCTTTTAACTGTGATGAAAGAAAGCTAACACTACAGAGGGTATTCTATTTGCAGAAAGAGAAGGAAAACTGAAATGTAACAAACCCTAGAAAACCCTAATTTACCTATTAACCCTACTTTTGCAAGAAAAGAGATGGAAACTGATGAAAAGAGTGCTATTGACTATTGAAAGCATAAATTTAATTTATTCAAGCTACTTCTAAAAAGAAATGAGAAGAAAACATCTTTTTTGTGCTTTTGAGTGTTTTTATGTGAAATCATTATGCTTGTGATTGCTCTGGTTGTGATTGTGTAGAGGTTTGGTGGTGAAGGAAGGTGGAGTTGGTTGTTGCAGAGGTGGCGGAAGGTGTGGAGAGATCCTAAGAAGCCCCTAGTACCCTTCTGTAGACTTTCATAGCGATCAAACTTCGAAAAATCACTCACGGGAAATTCTACAGGAGGCTACAGGGGATCTACAAGAGGAGGCCGAGAGCTATTTTTTGGAGTTTTGAAGGTGGAAAAATGATGGGAAAGGGGAACTGAAGGCTAGATGAAATTTTTGAGGTGCCCAGAACTTGTCAAGGAAGATCAAGAATGAACGTGATGGTTGGATTTGTTCAAATGGCAAGAAAGAAGTTGATGGAGAAAAACACAGAAATTAGGGTAGATTGGCGAAATGATGCGAATGACTTGGGAAATCTATGAGAAGTGATCTAGTGCTGGCTATTTTATGGATGGATGGTGAGCTGAGATATCCTGCAAGAGATCTACACATTTACTTATCAAAACTGATCAAAGAAATAACTAACTATACCATGAAAACATAACTTTGTCTAGCTTGACCTAATTTTTGACCTACAAACATAAAATGTTGAACAGTAACCTGTGAACAGAAAATCATGTAGAGAGAACTATGGTAAAAGAACAGGAAATGATCTAAGCAACTGAATTTGAACCAATATATCAATCTTTCCAAATCAAGTTATCACACTAGCAGATGCATGGAAGAGCAAAAACTGTGTTTTTGGTGGCAGCAGAAGTGCCTTCACCTCAAATCATAGTCCCAGGAAGGGAGAAAGGAGATCATGGCCTGTTGTTGGCTTTTTTGAATCTTATTTTGTTAATACAGTAACCTACTTAATCAAATGAAACACAAAACAACTATGCAAACCATCAAAAGCAACCTAATCTAACAAAGTAAAATGGATCTATGCAACAGAAATTAACTCATGAATTGAAGTAAAAATATATAAGTACAAAGTAGGAGATGTTGGGAAGGTTGAGCTGGGCCCTAACCCAAGAGCTTTAGCCCTCTGAAAGAGATCAGTGCTGGCTCAAAAACTGTTTCATCTTCATTATCAAAAATAACAGTCACATTACATAAACTGCTCTAAAAAAGGAACTCAAAAATGAGCTGAACACAATGATGCACAAAAATGCGAAAATATACTAATAACTAGCTAACCTACTGAGGCTCTAAGACTCCTTATTTATACAAATGGAGTACTCCAACAGTCCTCCTAAAATCAAGGAACTCTGCTTCTTAGAACTGGAGATAAACAACAGTCCTTCTATACTTGCTCAGTTGCTCCTTGGAATCATCAATGTGGACCTTTGTGCTTCGAGCTACTTATGGAGGATTCGAGGAAAGGGTCATAAATGAAGGAGACACCCCCCTACAAATCCTCTCCCTTGTTTTCCTTGAGTTTTGGATACCATTTTCTCGTAAATCCTTTGGCTTTGTCCAAAATTAACCAAAAAATCTGCATAAGGCACACATTAGACTACATGGCAAAATGACTAACCCAATTCACTCTATTAGCATAACTATATTCAAAAAAATGCGATAAAATAATGAGAATGGTGGATTAAGTCGAAATAAGAGGCAAAATGAGCCCCTATAATTACCCATTTCTAGGGCTCATCATCACCCCCCTACTGAATGGGTTGCTCATTCTTTAAGCAACTAATCTAACTCTTCATCCTTGATGGCTCTGACAGATTCCCTGACATCCCATGCCTCTGATGTGATATCTTCCTCTTTATCATGGAAACCTACCTTCTTATCCACTTCTTCCCACTGTTTCTGTTCTTCTTCTTCTCTTACTCTTTCCAGCAGTCCTAGCAGCAATGGAGGGTTGAATTTAAGGCCAATCCAGTTGGCCTCAAATTTTGCATTGAGTGCATATACAGGGGCACTCTCCTCATGGCTTCCCTCATCCTGTTTAGGGAGTGATACTCCCTGATCCTTAGGCTATGTGGTAATGTATTCCACCTTCTCATGCAGGAATGAATGCATACATCTCTGAACAATATCTCCATGTCCTCAAAGTGAGCAATAGCCTGGGCCTGCTTATCAACATAGTCTGGGACAAATTGAGGATTAGCTACAAGGTGTTGGTGGGCATAGATGAGAGCCAAGGGTTCCTCTGGTTCTTCTCTAATCATCAGGGGTTCACTCAGCTCTTTTGCCACCATTTACTGGATTTCTACTGCCCTTTTCTCTTCATGGCTCATCCAATATGCCATAGCCATCAGCTGCGAGTCTCCTATTGCAGAATTTGGATCCCACAAGTTCATGTCAGTAAGTTCCATGTTGTGAAAGTAAAGCTCTGCTAGCTTTGCTTTGTCCTCAACTGAACTGTGATCACATAAATGCATAAATTGTCCATAATCCTGAAAAGGTATTGTGCCCCTCTGGGCTAGTGTCTTAATCTAAAATTGGAGCCATTGATCCTTGAGGTATAGTGCATATGATTTGGCCAGCTACCTCCACTGTAATGCCTCCATTGCTCAGCGGGCCATGCAAGCTAACTGGGCTTCCTTTTCCTGTAGCTGGCTTTTCAAAATCAACACTTCATTTTCTGCCTAGGATTCTTTTTCCTGTTGTTGTTTTATCAATGTCTCACTGTCTGCCTGGGGTTCCTCTTCTTGTTGTTGTTTCTTTAAGATTGACAGCACATTTCCTCATTGAGGTTCCCTTTATTGCAGCTTCTTTTTCAACATTTCATTTTATGCTCCTAATTGAGCTTTTCTGAGGCTTTCCATATGCCTGACCATGCTCAATTCTTTGCCCATCTCTCTCAACCTATTTTCCATGTGCCCAATGTCTTCTACCCCTTTTGATTTTGCAATCTGCATCCACGTATGGGTCCTGAATATTTCCTTTTCCAGCTCAAAGAAAAGAGGCACTGCAAAATTTTGCGGGATGATCTTCCCACCTTCTAGAAGGTTGTAATAGGAGCCTAAGTTAGGCTGAGTTCTAGGCTCTGGTATCTCTGTTTCCTTACCTTCCTCCTGGGTCTGTTCTTCTGCCTTCTTTTCAAGTTTTTCAATCTCTTTGAGCTTTGCCAATGTCTCCTGTAGAGAGGTATGTTCCTCTTGTAAGACTGTTTTGGAGTCCATTAGTTGATCCTTTCTTTCTAAGTACAGGTCTTAGGACTTCCTCTCTCATAAGTGATGAGGCTTTTGGAGGGAGATTCCTCCTTTGTTACAGTAGGCACATCCTCAATGATGATGGGCTCCTTTGAAGGTGGTTGAGGCTTCCCTATCTTGATTTTGGTGCTCTTTTGAGCTTTGAAGTACATAGATGGTTGTCTCTTCCTTTTCCCTTTTGGCTTGGCTAGAGTACTAAGTGCAACAAGAACAACTACTACTTCTCTTGCTTGTGTCTCAGGAGACACTTCTTCTTGCTATGCTTCCTCCTTTCCATCTGTTGTTTTTCCTATGTCTGCTATCTCTAATTTTGTTTTTGTTGTCTCTGGTGTTGTTTTCTCTTCTATTTGCTGAGTTTCTATCTTTCCTGTGGTAGCCTTTTTCTGAGTTGTCTTGGGTTTCTTCTTCTCAGTTCTTGTCCTCTTCTTTTTATCTACTATGGTTTTCCCTTTTTCTGCTTTTGATGTTGTTTTCTTCTCTGCTTTAGGTTCATCTGTGGTGGTGTCATGTTTCTCCTCTCCTCTTTGTTTTTCTTCTTTTTCTTCTTCCAATTGAATGTTATGTTCTCCTTCATGGATTTCCTTCTCAGACTCCTCTTTCTGTTCCTCCTCTTCACTTCCATATGGACTAAGGTCATCAATGAGAGTTTTTATATCATCTTCTTTAGTCATGTTCCTGAAAATCTCCCAGGCTATAGGGATTGTGTAAGTGTGGAGGGCATCCTCCACCAGCAATTTAATGAGCCCATGGTGAGCCAATTGGTCTGGAACCCCCGCATTCAATTTGGTGCTACACTTACTAGAGGAGAAAATATGGAAGACTAAGTTTTCTAGATGCAGGCAAGTCCATGCCATATCTTAATTCATGTAACAATCTGAAATGATAACCATAGAATATGTTGTATCTTCCTTCACAGGAGATATATTTCATGATCTGATAGCTAACCTCACCCCATGGATAAGGTATACTTGTCCTTCTGATCCCATTATTATCCTCCATGGGATGTTTATCAGGTTGGAAAAAGGTCTTCTTAGCAACCTGTCCTAGTGGTTTTTCTTCTTTGCTCCAGGGGAGCCCAAGTGGGAGACTTGTAATTCTGCTGATGAACTCTGGTGTAAGTTCTATGGTTAGACCCCTGAAACTGACTGTGGCATGGGTTTTTGAGTGAGGTTTTAAAAACAATAAAAATTCCTCGGTGACTTCCTCATCATACCGATGAAACTTCTCGAAGAAAGGCATCCAATTTTCCCTGGTAAAGAGGGCTACCACTTCTGGATGTTGATGCATTTTAGTTGAATTTAGAGGCTCCTTTCTCATAAAACCCCCTGTCATGATGTTCAGATACTCCTGGAATGTTTCAGGTGAGGAGGAAGGCAGCAAATTTCAAACCCAAAAATAGAGGAACAGCTGAGGTTTTTTCTATAACCAGAGAGAGAATTTTTCGTGTTCTTCCTTTTTAACAAAAGCAATTTGCAATTTTCCTTCCCTTCAAATTCTGTTCTCAAACTTAATTTACTTCTCAGTCTGTTTGAGGGAAACAATATGTTTTTCTTAAAAACAGAGAGTATACAAAATAGTGTTTTTTCCTTTTCACAAAGTAAGCAGACCACCCAATGTAAATTCAGTGTTTTACGGGCTTAATTTCCTATGGTTGCATCATTTCTTTACACAGGAGAATACCATGGAGGAGAAAGATAGTTTTTCAGTGTAGAGAGTAAATGGAGAGATTGTATGTATTTCAAAAAATGCAGGCAGACTTCTATTCTCACTTTTCCTTCTTTTCAAATCAGTACTTCACTTCAAATCCACCACCTTTTGTAGATATATGAAATGCAAAGTGGGTTTTACTGGGCCTACCTTTTCGAGCTCAAATTTGGCATAAAAAATCCTGAATTTTCATCTACGATGTTGCTCACTGGCCCTCCTGTAGAACGGCTCATGTAGGATTGTGTTTTCCGCTCCTATAGAGTGTGATAATGCTCTTGTAGAAGCCCGATAAGTGGAAGGGTTTTGAAACTGACAGAGAGCAACTGCTTCGAGGTTCTGGAGGTGGTAGGTAGGTTGTTGTAGTTGAGAGCACGATGATGCAAATGAAAATAAAGGTGATGAGGGCATCGACTGCAGCATACTTAAGCTTACAGGAGCTTACAAGCGTGTTCTGCGGTGACGAGGTGAGGTGGCAGGAAGGGTACATTACCTTCATCTGGACCGTTGGTCCCTACTCCATTGCCATTATGATACTTCATGCCACCTGCTCGCAATCACTTCCATCATTCCCGTTATATGCCGCCACCACTATCTGTTTTGAGTTTTTCTTCCCGAGTTGACTGAACACACATGTCTATTACACCCACTAAACGTTGTTTGAATTGGACGAGGCATCATTTGAACTAGACAAGGGGTTTTGTTTGAACTCGATGAGGGTGGCTAGTTAGCTGGCCACCGATTTTGTTTAATCACGACCATCTCAATTGTTCATGCAGCTTCTAAATTATACTCATGCAACAAAGGAATGGGTTTCATCACTTACCTGTTAATCGCTACCGTGTTGTTGCATGCTCAGACTTTGGCACTATGTTCATGGATTGTTGCTGCTGTTGGCACCCATGGCTTTTGAACTGGTGGCTTGGCTACCTCATGCTGGTGATCTTTCATCAGGACCAGTTCCTTGCATGTTTTATCATCTGTGGCTGCATTGAGCCTGCCTCTGGAGCTTTATTTTTAAGGGGATTAGATGTTATATGAATCCTACAGGATTTCCTATAACGACTTCTCCCTCTCAAACTTTGGCTGAGGCTTGAGCAGGGACTAGAGAGATAGCTGAGGAAGGTTCTGAGGAGAAGGAAAAGCAGCTAGCATGTTGGGTCCCTATAATACTAGTGATTACCCCATTACTATTGTAGTTGTACCCCTTATTAATATTGTTGTGCCCCT